>SNQJ01S0018688.1:85356-109225 GCA_010110895.2 Picea sitchensis
TACAATTGTCTTTTGACCAATCCGCAAAAGGGGATTTGGTCCTATTACAATAACCGACATGATCAATCCACAATGGGGATTGATCCTATGAATAATATATCAATAATAATAATAATACTCTTTGCAGTTACATTATTTCAACAGTGAGTTACCGGTTTTAAGTATGGGAGGGCCTTCATCCAACCCTATTAGGTGTGCCACCTATACATGAAGTAAAATAACCCAGGTAGAAGGGATATGTTCTGAGAGTGACAAGGGAAAGTTAAAAACCATCAAGAGTAAGTGTAAATGTGATGTGGTATTATGCTTACTTCATGGCTTATGATACCCATTTCTATTAGCGCCTTGGTATAGGTGGTGCTTGCTCGCTTGATATGTCCTGAGAATTACAAGGGAAAGTAAGAACCCATCAAGAGCAAGTGTGAATGTGATGTGGTATTATGCTTACTTCATGGCTTATGATATCCATTTCTGTGAGTGCCTTTGTAGAGGTAGTGCTTGCTTGTTTGAGGTACCCTTTCCTCGGTACTTTTTTCATTCCGAACCCCTTATTTTCCTTTTGATACCCAATTATCATTTGCAAGTCCCTTTTATAAGGTTTTTTGATAAAAAAATTTGATCACCTAGATGTCCTGTTCTTGGAAAAATAATTTTTTTGATATCAAAAGAAATAAATTTTGAACGATTATAAGTCCATGGCATAGATCTTAGTCTCACCCTTGTCACACATTTTATGGATTAAAAATCCGAGTTCGTATGCTCAAAATATTCATGTTTTTGACCAACCTCCCAAGGAACACTTTTTCCATATGTAACACAACTAATTTTTCTTGGAACCATGCCCATTTTATTGGAACCACACACTTTCTTGAAACCACACATTTTCTTGGTTCTTCATTCCATACTTAACTATTTCCACATTTAACCATTTCATTTCCATACTTAGCCGATTTTCATTTTCCATTTTTCAATTAGTTAATTTTCATAATATCCACCACTTAGTCATTTTTATAATTCATTTCCACATTCATTTTCATAATTCATTTCCACATTTTCCATGTACACTTATTTTCATAATTCATTTTTATTTTACATTTTTCATTTTCCATTTTCCATTTTCCATTTTCCATTTTCATTTTCATCTTTCATTTACCATTTTACTTTTCCTATATCCATTTTCTATATTTTCGCAATTTCTACGTTCATTCCTATAATTCATTTCCTTTTTCTAGTTCATTCTCGTAATTAATTTACATTTTCCTTTTTCCATTTTTCTTTTCCCAGATTTTATATTCCATTTCCATTTTTTTATTTTCACTTACCATATTTCACGTAATTCCATTATATACTTCATATTTCACGTAATTCCATTATATACTTCCCCAACACTTACCATGTTTAACTCTTCTTACACTTAGCCAAATTCAAACAATGTGGAGCGGAGGTAGAAAAAATCTTGGGCTGATCCGAATTACAAATGAAGCAGATAAATTGCAATGAAATACTCATGGAAATTGCTAGAAACAGAGAAATACAACAATACTTGATTTCTATTAATCAAAAAATTGTAAAGAGACTGTAAAAATACAGAGTGCAAGACTTGCTAGAATGGTGACAACTTTATCTTTGAGTAGAGATGTGACAGATATGCTCATTCTCCAGAAGATGATTACAATGAGGCTTTGAAGGCATTTTTATGATAAGCATGATTTCCAAAACCCTAGACATAAAAAAACCTAACCCTAGGAGATGAAATGCCAAAAGTCATGTGGGTTTCGTTTGGGTAAGTTAGTACATTAACTTCCTGAGGTCGTAACTTTTGCATACGATCTCCATTTTAGGCGCATCATAGCCCATTGGAAAGGTCTTTTAGAGAACTACACATTATGCCGTCAAACTCTGACTCCATCTACAATTTGACTATGACACACCAAAATAACACTGTTTAGGGCCCCAAAACGGCCCTGGAAGTACAACAACATGTGATGACATGAAAACATATAAAATAAGCCAGTTGGATTAGGTGAGAGGCCACTAGTATCCACCTAGAAGATGTGTAGGGCTTCAGACAACCCCATAAGTGCAGAACCCACAATTACAATGAAGTACAAAAGAACGTGATGAACTAAAAACTGACAAGAGGAGCCAGTTGGAATAGGTGGGTGGCCATCAATATCCACCTGGATCAATTCTCCCCCTGGAGGAAGCAATGGTCTCCATTGCGTTGAGTGCCCATGGAAGAGGGGAAAGCATTTTCTGAATCTGAATCTTGGTGAGCTGCGTGCATTGTTAGAAAAGTTGTGCTGCTTGGCTTGCGGAAGACTTTCACAAACCTGTTGCTGGAGGGGTTGAATCTGTTCCACCAACTTGTTTTCTCTGGGTTTGACGGGGCATTGTGTAGGAACCATTGTAGGTGAAGAAACAATATCTTCTTTCTCTTCGAAAATCTGTTTTTGCAGGATAGAAGGTGTTGAGGATGCAGTGGTTGTAGTGGTCTTCTGTGCATCCTTTGAACAGACTGTGAAGAGGATGAATTTTGCAGTATGAGAGATTACCTTGCGATACTGTTTTGGTGGAGCAATAGTCAGAACTACCTTTGGTATTCTATAGAGCCGACCTCCCAGAGTAATAATGACACTACGAGGTCTAGACTCATAGACAACATGACATTTCCACATATGGTTGGCCCAAAACAACATCACAGACATCAAGAGGGGCAACATCACACACTACCTCATCCTTGAAGGGATGGATGCCATAGGACAGGTGACACTACTAGCTGACATGGAGATCTCGTCCCTGGTGAAGCCACTCGATGTTGTATGGTTGCGGGTGTGGCATTGTTTGTTGAGAAAAATGTATGAATGACCTTAATCATTTTCAGATATTTCCTGGCTAGGACAAGATAGTTAGGAATGTAACCCATGTGTTTATAGCCTCAAAATATTCTCTCAATCCACGAGTATTAATTAAAAGGACTGAGGCTGATTTATAGTTCAAATATGTTGCAAAAATAAAATAAAACAACTTTTGGAATATACACAGATTTGCGATTAAGTAAACATGGAGATCAAAAAGTGAAATGTAACCAAGTCACAAATACATATAAATGAGACAGAATAACAATCTGATTTTATTTCACTATGAGATATAAAAAATGTCTTCTCTTTACAAAACCCCTGCAAGGGCATGGACCAAAGTCTGATTTAGAGATCTTCGATGAACACCATACAAAAAGACTCCGACAGTAAAATAAAATTGAAATTAATAATCTGGATCAACTTGCCACAAGGTGCTACCAATTTGGCCATGCAAGATATCCTTTACTAGCCATGAAACTTAATTCACAAACATACAAGAATACACAGACTATCAAGGACAGATCAACACCTCTAAAACAAGCATCTAAAAAATGTGGTTCTGTCTTGAACCTTGTTGTCTACAATAAGACTCTGTTGTTAAGAAGAGAATTAGGCTTTGAATAAACTTAGAAATGAATAAAAACTGAAACTATCTCATGTAACTAAAGAGCAAACCTTAGTCTTTCTTTTCTCCTTCTATTCTCCTCTTTCTCTACTTCTCATTCAACCTTTTATTCTTTCCAAATAAGTTGAAGTAGTTCAACTACTTTCTTTAGTTAAGTTGGTTTAACTTAACTAATTAGTTTATGATAAATAAATAATAATAATATAGTTAAGGGTCTTAATTAATAATAACTAGGTAGGTGGGACCCCTTGTGACTCCCGTCATTTTTTCCTTATAATACTAAAAAAAACAATCATTTAAACCATATGCCACCCTTGTAACTCCCTTTAATATCTTCCAAACTGGATATTTAAATATCAGAAATAATTTATATCATATCCAAAAAGAATATATATGTTCACATTATCCACAAAAAATCAAAACAGAGCTTACTGTCCCAAAAATGTTGACAACCATTTAAGCATCGTCCTCATCAACTAAAATCATAAAAAAACATAATTTAAAAACCATATTTGCCACTTTGCGAGGCCATTTTCCTTTTTTCACTAATGTTTCCCTTAGAAATCTCGAAAGTGGCCCACTGTTGATTGGACCCTTGGGGCTGTATATCACTGATCACATGGGGGCAATCATCCTTCAAATGCATGCGAGAAGACACAGATTTCAAGGAATCATTTGAGGGGGAAGAAGGAGAGGCAACTGCTTTTCCCTTATCTTGCACAATTTGGGGAATAACAATTTTTAGTCTCTTACTCACGTGTGAGGACTGAACTGGCGAAACAACACGAGAAATATGGATATTGGGATTGACAGGTGGTGGTAAAGGCAAGGACATAGTGGGCCAACCATGATGGTAAGAGACGTGGTTTGACGATCTCTTTCCAACCATCATTTGCAGGGACTTCAGGCTGCAAAAACACATGTGGAGGAATGAGAATTCACGTGATGTTCTGAGGGGGCTGAAAAGGAGGTCTTTCTAGTCGAGGGTGCATTATTCCATGGCCAACCCAATTAAAGAACCCAACTTGGACCAACTAGTTCAATTCTTGAGGATCATTGTCAAAATGGATAAAAAATCTAGGCCTCCTATGACCTCGGTTGCAATTTCCCCCGCCTCTGTTATTTCGACAATTTCTGCCTCTACTGAAAAAGCTCATCATGTCACAACAATTCGTCAGTAATGAAGCTCTTAATAAACCATACATGACACTCCGCTTACATGAATAAAAAATTGGCTCAAAATTGATACGAGATACATGCAAATCCATCCATAACAAACCATTCGTTAATTGCCAAGTGAACAGGGGGTTGATAGGGTTCATGGGAAATATTGAGGGAGTGTAATTAGAGAAAAATGGTATAATGATAGGGGATCAATTTACGAATATTGTTCAATCAATTAACCAACAATCTAACTGTGTATAAAAACATCAAAATATCAGTTACCATCCCTTGCTATGTTATCTTTTTGTCGCTTCTACACATACTTTTCCTTTTAAATTTATGTCGCAGAACAAGGATGCAATAAGTGAAAATAGGGATTATGAGGGGAATGTAATTAGCGGAAAATGATAGAAGGATAGAGAATCAATATGAATACTGTTCAAGTGAAACAAATCAAAACATGCTATCTCAAACGCAATCAAAACATATATCTGTTCAAACTTTCCAGGTTTAACAAGTGTTCCTTTTCCAAAAAAATAATTCAAACTGATACTTTCTTTGACAAATTTGCTTGCTGGCTTCCAATTATTTACATAATAATCTATGTGCCCAGAAATATTTAACTACAGTAATTATTGTATCCACATTATCATAATATGATAGTCATAACAAACAACACCGTAATCGCTGTAGGAAACAACAATAGCCTTTGAGCCACGACCATAACATTTATCCCAATACTTAATCCTTTAAAACCAACAGGGACACACACACAATATTTACAACAACCCATATCGATTATTTAATTAACCATTGTTCAACGCAATTAATTCTGGACATCATCACCCTTATTCAGGCCCCAAACATTTCGAACACATGTGCCCCTTTTGTAAACAATTAGCATAATGATTGAACCAAAAACAACATTCAATACTTTGATCACAAGCTTCAAATGGATAGGTGGGTACAAATTCCTTCCATAATTACCAAACAAGGGACCCAGCAAAATCGTGCCAAAGTAACCGAGCACACACGATGCTTCCATCAACCTCAAACTAGAGTAAACACGATCTCAATGCAATATTCCGGTTTTAAGATAACAAGTGGAAGAGACAGCATGCGGTTCAACCATAGAGTTTGGCATTTGAATGGAATAGACAACTCATTTCTTAGGTTCCCTATCATAATCTACCACAGAACAATAACATGCACTATTTCTCTTGGTTGTATGGGATTCAAAACAACATACCACAATTTTCAACAAAAACAAATGAATCCAACCCCTTTAAACAACACTGCGTAAGGAGCGACCAAACATAACCCCATGCCCGGCCAAAAAGCATGAATAGTGCTTTCATCAACTTCTGGGTAGCATTGTCTTCATACTGTGTAATGTTTACTAGGCAGCAGTGACAGTGGGGTCATATCAAGCAAGTCAACAACTGAGGTTTTTGCCAAGACAAGGCATAAAATGATTCAATCATAGTTCACATAAAAACACACAGGGTCGAAACATGACGTGGGTACACTAGTCACAAAGACCAGTGATGCCAATCCATAGGTGGGGTATTCACAAAGCCCAAAGTTTAGGCGGACTGTGCTAACCAATTTCAACATAGATACCAAACCCAAATACAGAGCCATGAAAATGTAGGCTAAAACCCAACCGTTACTCAACACTTCCATGTGAATAATTACACACAACAAGGACCCGCGACCAACCTTGATGCCAACAACCTCAGAACAAAAACCACAGGAAACCAAGGATGCAAATAATACACAGTTCCAAAAACATCATAACAACTTGAGAAATACACAGACCATGAGCAACCAGAGACAACATTTGATTCAAAGGCCAGAGTAACTCTCATGAATGGAGAAGTAAGAAAACCCATACTTGTAAAAGTCTGTGCGAGGAGAGAAAACAAGACTGCATACTTCCTTCATGACCGAGCAAGGCAGAGAAGCAACAACTACCAGGGCCAAAAAAATGCAAGAATGACTAGGGTGATGGGCTCGAGGGGAGTTTGAGTGACATGCATTTATTGCATGTCGCTTCTCCACTCAGTTCTTCATTCAATTCCTAGTACGAGCCAAACCAAATAACCAACTCACCATAGCACTACGTTCAAGCCATTAATCGACCAAAAATCAAACTTGCCATATTACTTTTGCAAAGTGCGTGATAGTCCAAAGTGCGCCACCCCGTTTCCAATATCAAACTTCTACAAATGACAACTGTGCTAGGAACACAACCCACTATGCAACTCAAACAATGCGCATAACCATAGTAGCAAGGGTCAAGACCACCCAAAACTTTGCAATGAGAAATACATAGTATCAACATCAAAACTATAGTGTAACTCTTTCATCCAAAAGGGCAGCATTATCATACTTTATGAGGGATCATCCAAACCATTTAACTCCATGTTTTAATCACCAACCACCGCATATTACCATAAAGATTTTAAACCATGATATGAAACAAATGAACTGTAGAAAACTGTCGCTACCATCACATAGATAGAGAAATATAAGCGCTGGTTATCCACCATATTCCAATGAGTATACAAGGGAGTCCCACCTACTAGTATATTATTAATATAGATAAATAATAAAGCTTGGCAATCATTTGCAAGCATAATATTCATCGTTGCGCTTTTTAAGCGTCAACAAACTGGTGACTCCATAGGGAAATATGTTTCCAATAGATTAAGAACTCAAAATGTTTGGTTTTGCAGACTAGGTGAATCGTAGATCAAAAAATTATTCACCAAAATGATTATGCAACAGGGGGAGTGAGGCGGTTTAAAGGAAAAAATGATTCGGGACTTTGGGAATATCTCATGAAAAATGTTATGTAGGAGGGTCTTGTTCCTGTATGCATAACATTCGATTGGTCACAGTGAAAGTATTTATTATTTTAAGAAAAAAAATCTGGTATGCTCTTCTTGAGTCTCAGGGTGGAGGGAAGAAAGGGAAAGCAAAAAGTAGGGGTGAAAATCCAATTATCTATCTAACAACAGTATTGTAAGCAAAGAGAAATTTCAGTGATGTCTACAAGGGGGACATCATGACAATTGTGTAACTTGATTGTTATTGACCAACAATACTTACATAATAACATCGTTGTGGAGAAACTGATCCAAAGTTTATTTTTGATAATAAAAAAGGAAACCGATAAAAGAAAAATGCTGGAAACGAAACAATAGAAAACGAAAAACAACAAGGCAAAAACAAAAAATTATAATACAACAATGACTTTCATGCAACGTTCAACCTTCAAACTGGTTCCACATAGTGTTTCAAGTGGGAACCGTTGGTACTATAGGAAAATAATTGCTCTTCCTAGTCCTTTAGAAAATAATAATTTGCGCCCAGGACAAAAGCGATTTTAAAAGGACCCAACCATAATTTTTGAAACTTCGAAAGCCTTCCTCTGTCAGCATGGGATGAATCCCAAAGCAAGACTTTCTCATTTACTTTAAACCTCACAACTTTTGCGCTTTTGTTGAAATATTTCTTCACGGTTTGCTGTCGTCTCTTTATGTTTTCCAAGGAAAACATTCTTTGTTCCTCTAAAGCTAACAATGCATTTATCCTTTGAGGGACATTAGAAGAATTTAATTCTTCGATCTGTAGCATCGACCATAGAGAAAAAAGTTCCAGTTCAGTAGGAAAAATAACTTCTTAACCATAAACACGCTGAAAGGGAGTGCAACCTGTGCTTACCTTGGTAGTAGTGCGATCTGCCCAAAGGGCGTAAGTGAGGAGGGTGTGCCATTGAGTCGACTTTTATTATTAGACTCGACTTGCCCATTTCCTTGAGGGTAATAAGTTGATGAGGTGAAATGTTTGACTCCCAACTTGCTTAGAAACTGAGTCAACTTAGCAAAAATGAAAGCGAGACCGTTGTCTGTAATAATTTCTAAAGGAATTCCAAATCTGGAGAAAATATTAGTCTCAAGGAAAGAAATAACCCGTTCATCCTGTGAGTGTTTAAGTGGGACAACTTCAGTCCATTTAGTGAAATAATTTGTGGCTGTCAAGATAAAAATATGCCCTGCTGAAGATGGAGGGTTAATAGGAATGATAAATTCCAGACCCCATTTCGAAAAAAGAAAGTCAAGGAGGACAGGTTGCAAAGGCATGGTAGAAAGATGTTCTTTTCCAACGAATTTCTGGCACTTGTCACAGGATCTTGAAAAGTTATAAGAATCCCAAAAAATTGAGGGCCAATAATAACCTTTTCTGATGATCTTCAAAGTAGTTGTTTTCACAGAAAAGTGACCACCTACATGAATAACAAAATCTGAAGATCCATGAGTTTCCTGTAACAATTTCTAGGCTTCCTCATTATTTACACATCGAAGTAATATGCCATCGACAGATCTTCTGAGCAAAAAGTCTCCTAAAATAATATATCTGGAAGATTCAAGACGAAGCATTCTCTTTTGATGAGTATCTAAATCATCTGGGCATATCTGATATAGCAAGTAATACACCAAATTTTTATACCAGGGATGTTCAGCTATGGGAAGGGTTTGGCTCTCAATGTAAAATAGTGCTGAAACATGATTATCTTGTTCGTCAATTTCTTCACTTTCTTCAGCGTGTTGAGCCAAGTGAAGGGATAAGTATCATCCCTTAATTGTTTTTGAAGTCATGATGGTTAAATCATGCTCTTGGATCTTGGAAAGCCAATGTGCAAGCTTCCCTGAAAGATAAGTCTGCAAAAGCAAAAACTTGACAACAAACAAAGAGACTTTTACCTGTGTGTGCTTGCCTAGAATAAAGTGGAGAAATTTCTCCATCGCTTTAACCAGAGAAAAAGCATGTTTTTCGAGATAAGAATACGTAAATTCATCATCTGATAAGATTTGACTCATGTAAGCCACTAGTTGTTCGTTATCTTGGTCATCACATTGTAGGAGAATAGCAGAAATTGCTTCCTCAGTGGCATTAATGTATACAATAAAATCCTTCTCAAAGTCTGGTTTGGCCAAAACTGGTGCGGAACTGTTTTCTTTCTTAATCCTTACGAAAACATTTTCGACGTCTTCAGTCCAGGAAAAGGAGCGATCTTGCCTTAGAATATTATGGATTGGGTTGACCATCAAAGCAAAATCATGAAAAAATCTACGGACAAAGTTGATAATTCCCATAACGGCTTGAACCTCCTTTTTGGAAGCGAGGGCAGGAAGGTTCAGAATAGCAACGATCCTTTCAGGATCTATGCTTATTCCCGAATCAGAAATGATATGACCAAGGAGTTTTCCCTTGGTAACGCCAAAAATAGATTTAGAAATATCAAACTTTCTGCATCGCATGAGAACTTTTCTAAGATGACCAAAATGATCCAACCGGTTTTTTGATTAAACATTCAGGTCATCAAGATAAACCTGGATAATCTTACCGATCAGATCATCAAAATCTATCTGCATAGCTCTTTGGAAAGTTGCACCTGCATTAGATAAGCCAAAAGGCATGCGTTCATAAACAAATGTGCCCCAATGTGTAGTGAAAGTGGTTTTGTACCTATCGGTCCTTTTTACCTTGATCTGATTATAACCAGAGAAACCATCAAGTAAGGACATCATTTGTGACCCTGCAACTTGCTGCAAAATCATTTCCATGTTAGGGAGAGGAAAATGGTGTTTTATGTTAGGTCTATTCAATGTGCGAAAATCAATGCACAATCAAATCTGACCAGTTGTTTTCCGAGCGGGGACCAAATTTAAGATCCACTCCGAATACATAATCGGGAAAATTATTCCAACTTTCAAAAGTTTTTCCAACTCCTTCCTAATAGTAGCTTCAAGTGCAGGGTTAATAGGTCTTTGTTTTTGCCTAACTAGTTTTATCCCTTCCTTAATAAGAATGGCATGTTGTATGAGAGCAGGATCAAAACCACGAAGATCCTCATAAGACCAAGCAAAAACATCTTGAAATTCACGAAGTAAAGTAGTGAATTTCAACTTTTCTTCATCAATACATTGGGCACCTATCTTAACATTCTTGGGGGAATCGGGTGTTCCAATGTTTAGGGAAATGGTTTCACCCACTTTCCTTTTTGACTCCTCTTCTTTATGCATTTTTTTGTTTCCTACATCACTCGATGAAAATGAACTTTCTAGAGGAGTCAAGACTTTCAGAATTTTGTTGTTTTCCATGGATATAATCTCCTTGGGATTAAATGGTTCATTTTGTATGAAAGCACATATGCCTTCATTGCTAGGGAAGACCTGCCATGACTCAACATTGTCAGGAATATGAGGACGATACAAATATTGAAAAGTACAATCAGGTCTTTGAGGCAGAAGTTGCTGAGTAGGAGATGATGCAAACACAACTAACCTGTCAGCCATTGAATTAAGTTCCCTTTTAACATGAGTGATGTTAAATGATAATAGGTTCGAGATAAGCATCCAAACAACTTGGGTGTAGCGTTTCATCAACTTATTGCTAGGAGAGTATATTTTACGTACAAGGTTCACAACAAGTTCAAAGTCCCCAAAAACTGTAAGGTGTCCACAACCTAAATTATAAAGCATTTTCAATGCCTAGTAATAATGCTTCAAACTTGGTAACGTTATTCGTGCAAGCAAATTTGAGTCTATAGGAAAAGTTGTGAATTTTACCTATAGGTGAGTATAAGATAATGCCAGCTCCATTACCTTCATTGGAGCATGAACCATCGAAGTGCATGTGCCACATACCATCCTCCAGGTCAATTTGTTCCGAGGCAGTGTCACCCTCATCCGCAAAGATAGAGTACACTCCTAATTCCTCCTCGACATAGTTTACATTAGGTTGTGGAATACTCTCTATGTATGGTGAGATTCTTCCTTCCCTCAGGACTATGATATTCTTTCCATTCCGAGGAATGGAGAAGTGTGTTCCATCAAGAGAAAGATATCCACCTATCAAGGCTTTCCAGTCTCTTCCTAAGATGATAGAATAGTTACTTACTGGCATGTCAATTAATGGATGTTGAGGGTTGTCCTTATTTCAGGATGCGCACACAGAACCAAAGTCATGTCTTTGATTTCACCTATAGTCGACTGTTGTAGACTATTATAGGAGAGCATGCTTCTAGAATTTTCATTAGTACATGATAAGCCTAGCTCTTCCATAATAATTTTCAACATTACGCTTGGCCCCGAATTGTCGTCAATTAGGAAACAATGGGTTATTTTATCCATAAATTTTACAAAAATAAAAAAATAGAGGGTTTTTTACAGGGTGTCTAAATTTATTTACACCTACTTTATTTAAAATATAATCCTCTTCTTTAGCCTCTTCAGAAAGATTGGCTATGGTGGAAGCTTTTCCTTCCATAAATTTTTTGAGATGCTTTTGTTATTCAGGGATGACAACCATGTACAGAAGAGTAGCATCGACCTTGATATTAGCCAATTGGTTGAGAATGTTATATTTGGAAGAGGGAAGAGGGGAGGGAACTCCTTGACTGTCAGGAGTCTTGGTAGCCTGTGCAATGGAAACTTGTGAAGATGAGCTTGGACTAGAAGAAGTACGAGGGGGGTCATATTTTCCTTTTGAAGCATAGGATTTATTCCTAGTGTTTATGATCATAACATCTTCTGGTTTTGCCCAATCTAGAAAAACAATGGTGGTTTCAGGATTTTTTCCAAAGATTTTATCTCTGGCACTCTTCTTTACCTCGCAAGTACTTTCCTCATGATTTTCCTCACAAAAGTTACACCAACTGCGAGACATGATGGCTTTGGGATGAAATTTGTTCTCATTGGTATTCCTAAAAGGTGGTGAAGAAGAAGATGATGCCCCAAGAGTAAGTGAAGGGACATTTCCCTTTCGCTTGTATGCTATCATCCGATTGTTCATATCCTGTACAAGTTGTAGGAGGGCATCCATGTCCGTTTGTTTAACTGAGTCGCCTTTGGGGAGACTTGTTCTTTCTAGTTGTTCTTCATATTCTAGACAAGTATGCAGGGAAGAACCAAGGTTATCAATATCCTTTTCTTCAAGCCTATGTCGATAGTGGGAAGGTAGAGCATTATAGTAATGCTTAAAAACAACTTGGTTATGGGGGCCAATAAGTTCGGGAATTTGATTATACAACTTGGTGAAACGAAGGTTGAAAGACTTAATAGTCTCACCGTCCTTGTACGCAATGTTATTATATTCCCACAATTGTTTGGCCGGGCTCTTAGACAACCCATAAGTGGAGTTAAACTAGTAAACTAAATCTTCCCAAGTGGAAATGATTTTGGGAGGGAGATAAAAAAAATCTACCGCTGCTTTCCCTTCGAGGGAGTTGACAAATAGGCACATGCAAGTATCATTATCATTGGCTCCTATATTGTGATAGGCATTAGAGAAAGCTACCAAGTGCTCGTTTGTAGTGACGGTATTATTTCTGGACAACCTAGGTAGATGCTCTTTAAATTCTGGTAAAGGACGAGTAGCAGGCGGTAGGTTCAAGGGAGAGGATACGTTCCACGAGGTGGTAGTAGCATCTTCCTCAAATTGGAAAAGCCCATACTTCTTGATGATTTTGGAAGAGTTGGTAGTAGATTGGACAGGAACCTGATGGCTATACAAACTACCAATTACTAACGAGGCTGAAGGTTGAGACAATGAGTCACCTCTAGTACCACCAGAGCCACCTACAGATGCCATGTTGTAAATGATGGGTGTGGGTGTGAAAGGTGAACTAGCCGAATCATACAAATTTCTCCTTAGAGTACCTTGTTGGGTTGAAAAAACAACTTTCCTTCTTCCTATTTCAACGATAGGAGTGGTTTCAGGAGATAATCCTCTTCTTCTCCTAGAGATGTGGGGATTTGAGGACATGGAAAACAAAACCAAAAATTTAGGAAAAAGGGGGCCATAGCTGATTCCTAGGCTTCCTTTGTTTGGCTTGCCAATGTTGACGAATACTTATTTCTTGTTCAATTACCTCCCATGAGTGTTCAAGCTCAACCTAGGTATTAGCGATTTCTAAGATGGTATTGAATAAAGTTAAGGCAATGCTGGTTTGATCTTTAAGACCGTTCTCTATATTGGGTTGCCTTGCAATAGGTAATGTCATGAGTAAAATAAAACAATCAAAGAATCAAAACAAAGTAGAGATATTCAATGATAATTATGAATACAATCCCCCAAAGAGATATGGAAGATCTCCCAAGTATGGTTGCCAAATAAATGTTGAGGAAAATGTATGAATTACCTTACTCAATCATTTTCAGATCTTGCCTGGCTAGGACGGGATATTTGGGAATGTCACCCGGGGGTTTATAGCCTCAAAATATTCTCTCAATCCATGAGTATTAATTACAAGGACCGAGGCTGATTTATAGTTTAAATATGTTGCAAAAATAAAATAAAACAACTTCTGGAATATACACAAATTTGCGATTAAGTAAACATGGAGATCAAAAAGCGAAATGTAACCAAGTCACAAATACACACATATGAGGCAGAATAACAATATGATTTTATTTCACTCTGAGATATCAAAAATGTTTTCTCTTTACAAAACCCCTGCGAGGGTATGGACCAAATTCTGATTTAGAGATCTTCGATGAACACCATACAAAAAGACTCCGACAGTAAAGTAAAACTGAAATTAATAATCTGAATCAACTTGCCACAAACTGTTGCCAATTTGACTCTGCAAGATATCCTTTATCATCCATGAAACTTAATTCACAAATAGACAAGAATACACAAACTATCAAGGATGGATCAACACCTCTAAAAAAACATCTGAAAAATGTGGTTCAGTCTTGAACCTTGATGTCTATAATAAGACACTGTTGTCAAGAAGAGAATTAGGCTTTGAATAAACTTAGAAATGAATGAAAATTGAAATTATCTCATGTAACTAAAGAGCAAACCTTAGTATTGCTTTTCTCCTTCTATTCTCCTCTTTCTCTACTTCTCATTCAACCTTTTATTCTTTCCAAATAAGTTGAAGTAGTTCAACTACTTTCTTTAGTTAAGTTGATTTAACTTAACTAATTAGTTTAGGAGNAATAAATAATAATAATATAGTTAAGGGTCTTAATTAATAATAACTAGGTAGGTGGGACCCCTTGTGACTCCTGTCATTTTTTCCTTTTAATACTAAAAAAAATAATCATTTAAACCATATGCCACCCTTGTAACTCCCTTTAATATATTCCAAACTAGATATTTAAATATAAGAAATAATTTATATCATATCCAAAAATAATATATATGTTCACATTATCCACATTATCCACAAAAAATCAAAACAAAGCTTACTGTCCCAAAAAGGCTGGCAACCATTTAAGCACTGTCCTCATCAACTGAAATCATAAAAAAACATAATTTAAAAACCATATTTGCCACTTTGCGAGGCCATTTTCCTTTTTTCACTGTTGTTTCCCTTAGACTTCTCGGAAGTAGCCCGAGGTTGATTGGACCCTTGGGGCTATATCTCACTGATCACATGGGAGAAATCATACTTCAAATGCATGCGGAAAGACACAGATTTTGAGGAATCATTCGAGGGGGAGGAAGGAGAGGCAACTGCTTTTCCCTTGTCTTTCACAGGTTGGGGAATATCAGTTTTTAGTCTCTTAGTGGTGTGTGAGAACTGAACCGGCGAAACAACACGAGAAATTTAGACATTGGGATTGATAGGTGGTGGCAAAGGCAAGGACATAGTGGACCAACCACGATGGTGAGAGACAGACGGGTTGGTGATCTATTGCCAACCATTATTTGCGGGGACTTCAGGCTGCAAAGAAACATGTGGAGGAACGAGAATGCTAGGGATGTTCTAAGGGGGCTGAAAAGGGGGTCTTTTTGGTCGAGGGTGCATTATTCCATGGCCAACCCAATTAAAGAACCAAGCTTGGAACAACTGGTTCAATTCTTGAGGATCAAAGTCAAAATGGATAGAAAATCTAGGCCTCCTATGACCTCGGTTCCAATTTCCCCTGCCTTTGTTATTTCAGCCATTGCTTCCTCTACCAAAAAAGCTCATCCTATAGCAGCAATTCGTCAGCAATGAAGCTCTTAATAAACCATACATGACACTCTACTTACATGAATAAAAAATTGGCTCAAAATTGACACGAGATACATGCAAATACATCCATAACAAACCATTCGTTAATTTCCAAGTGAACAGGGGGTGATAGGGTTCATGGGAAATATTGAGGGAGTGTAATTAGTGAAAAATGGTATAATGATAAGGGATCAATTTACAAATACTGTTCAATCAATTAACCAACAATCTATTTGTGTATAAAAAACATTAAAATATCAATCACCATCCCTTGCTATGTTATCTCTTTGTCGCTTCTACACATACTTTTCCTTTTAAATTTATTTCACAGAACATGGATGCAATAAGTGAAAATCAGGATTATGAGGGGAATGTAAATAACGAAAAATGATAGAATGATAGAGAATCAATCTGGATACTATTCAAGTGAAACAAATCAAAACATGCTATCTCAAACACAATCAAAACATATATCTGTCCAAACTTTCCAAGTTTAACAAGTGTTCCTTTTCCAAAACAATAATTCAAATTGGTACTTTCTTTGACAAATTTGCTTGCTAGCTTCCAATTATTTACACAATAATATGTATGCCCAGAAATATTTAACTACAATTATTATTGTATCCACATTATCATAATATGACATTCATAACGAACATCATTGTAATCGTTGTAGGAAACAACAATAGCCTTTGAGACACGACCATAAAATTTACCCCAATACTTAATCCTTTAAAACCAACAGGGACACACACAGTATTTACAACAACCCATATCCATTGTTTAATTAACCACTTTTCAATGCAATTAATTCTAGACATCATCACTCTTATTCGAGCCTCAAACATTTCGAACATAGGTGCCCCTTTTTAAACAATCAACATAATGATTGAACCAAACAAAACATTCAATACTTTGATCACACGCTTCAAATGGATAGGTGGGTACAAATTCCTTCCAGAATTACCAAACAAGGGACCCAACAAAATCATGCCCAAATAACCGAGCACGCATAGTGCTTCCATCAAACTCAAACTAGAGTAAATACGATCTCAATGCAATATTCGGGTTTTAAGATAGCAAGTGGAAGAGACAACAAGAGGTTTGGCTAGAGAGTTTGGCATTTGAATGGCACATACAACTCATTCCAAAGGTGACCTATCATAATCTACCACAGAACAATAACATGCAATATTGCTCTCGGCTGTATGGGCTTCAAAACAACATACCAAAACTTTCAACATAAAAGCAAATGAAGCCAACCCCTTTAAACAACACTGCATAATGAGCAACCAAATATAACCCCATGCCAAACCAAAAAGCATGAATAGTTATTTCATCAACTTCTGGGTAGCATTGTCTTCATACTATGTAATGTTTACCAGGCAAAGATGACAATGGGGTCATATCAAGCAAACCGACAACTGAGGTTTTTTCCAAGACAAGGTACGGAATTCTTCAATCATAGTTCACATAAAAACCCACAGGGTCGAAACATGGCATGGGTACACTAGTCACAGAGACCAGTAATGTCAATCCATAGGTGGGGAATTCTCAAAGCCTAGAGTTTAGGTGGACTGTGATAACCAATTTCAATAGAGATACCAAACCCAAATATAGAGCCATGCCAATGCAGTCTAAACCCCAACTGTTACTCAACACTTCCCTGTGAATAATTACACACAACAAGGACCCATGACCAACCTTGATGCCAACAACCTCAGAACGAAAACCACAGGAAACCAAGGACGCAAATAATACATAGTTCCAAAAACATCATAACAACTTGAGAAATACACACACCATGAGCAACCAGACCCAACATTTGATTCAAATGGCAGAGTAACTCTCATGAATGGAGAAGTAAGAAAACCCATACCTGGAAAAGTTTGTGCGAGGAGAGAAACCAAGACTGTATACTTCCTCCACGACTGAGCAAGGCGAAGCAACATCAACTACTATGGAAAAAAAAATGTAAGAATGACTAGGGTGATGGGCTCGAGGGGAGTTTCAGTGATGTTGCATTTACTTCACATCACTTCTCCAGTCATTTCTTCATTCAATTCCTAGTACGAGCCAAGCCAAATATCCAACTCACCATAACACTACGTTCAAGCCATTAATCGATCAAAAATCAAACTTGCCATATTACTTTTTCAAAGTGCACGATAGTCCAAAGTGCACCACGCCCTTGCCAATATCAAACTTCTACAAATGACAACTGTGCTAGGAACAAAACCCACTATGCAACTCAAACAATGCGCATAACCATAGTAGCAAGGGTCAAGACCACCCAAAAATTTGCAATGAGAAATACATAGTATCAACATCAAAACTGTAGTGTAACTCTTTCATCCAAAAGGGCAACATTATCATACTTTATGAGTGATCATCCAAACCATTTAACTCCATGTTTTAATCACCAACCACCACATATTACCATAAACATTTTAAACCATGATCTGCAACAAATGAACTGTAGAAAACTGTGTTGCTACCATCACATAGACATAAAAATATAAGCACTACTTATCCACCATATTCCAAGGAGTATACAAGGGGTCCCACCTACTAGTATATTATTAAGATAGATAAATAATAAAGCTTGACAATTATTTGCGAGCATAATATTCATCATTATGATTTTAAGCGTCAACATTGTCGACAACCCCAATTGTTTGAAGACCTTAGCTGAGATAAGGTTCTTCTGGCTGTCGTTATCAACAATGAAATGCAACGGGGTCCCCTTCACCCACATATATGAATGGAAGATGCACTCCCCCTCTTCAGGATCTATTGGTTCTTCCAGTTGAATTGTTGTGGTTGCAACAATAGCAGTGGGGTATGCGTTGATGATCTATCTGTTTTCAATATTTTCGGGATCAAAGTCCGAATAAGGGTTCAGCTCCGTGTCTTTGACCTCAACCACTTGTTGGTGCAATTATATGCATAATATATTACCAAACATAAATCATCGACCGAGATTCGTAATCAATAGATTTGATGCACTATATGTGCCGATAACAGATAGGTTCCTATGTCTGTTTAATATAGCTTAGATAAGAAAACCATTTAGAAACCAACAGAATTTTAAAAATAACAATCTTCACACAATTCGAAAGATGGAAAGCAAAACTCATAAACAAACAAAAGCTCTTACTCAGGTGATGGACCTGTTCATTGATGGCTCATGAAAGGAAAATATGAAATTTGATTCTATCCCTTGGAGCAACTAAACTAACAATAATTAACACTTTGCGCATTCACAACATTCCATTAGAGGTGCATGTAGGGTGAGAGATGGAGGTCTTGATTGTGCATGTGTTAGCAAGGTGTAACCTAATCGATTCTAGAAAAGAAAGCTAAGTGTAGTGGGATGCTCCATTAAAGCTCATGTATGGTGAAATATGGAGATCCAACTGTTCCTGCATTACCACACTTTGCAACAAATTCGAATAGTGAAATCAAACAAAATAACAGGTACATGAAATGAAAATCTACATTAACAATTTACAATGAGCTTACCAAGCTGGATCAGTGGCCCTTGCCGATGCCAACATGGAAGATTTTATATCAGCATATGCTAACTTCTAAGAGACACAAGATCATTGAATTCAAATTTGCATTAATCTTCAACAAGTAGGTTTACAAAAAGAGTCTTTTCATGAGTCAAATCTACATCATAACAATTCTCCTCCTCATGAAGAGAGGGCACTCTCTTTTATACATGAGAGCTTTGAAAAGAAGATAAACATCTCATAATTACATATCCACTTTTCTCTCAACCAATTTCCCATTATTACAAAATATGATCCCTTCAAATCCTCACACATATCTCTCATATATCTTGGATAAGATAAGTTTATCCATATCTCCATGATCTTCTCCTTGGAATATGCTTGAATTATCTCGTCAAATCTTGAAGTGGTGGAGGAAGTATTCGAGAAGTCTTTTTGAATTAATCTTTCACATATTCCTACACATGATAAAGCTCACACATTTTTGAGATATATATGAAAACATGTCAATTTTCTAATATTTAATCACAAATTCCCTTTTAATACTAAAATAAATGATTTGGAAAATAATAAGGCTAAACCCATATTTAATTATGAAAATGGTATTAATGAATGGTTTATGGAGTGGTAGAATATGGATAAATGTGATGAATGGTGAAAGGAAAAGAGGATGAAAATGAGACAATCCTGAGACTCAACATACCCCCCAATTGAACTTGTTGCATGTCCTCATGCAACCTTTCATAAAAACTCTTCTTCTCAATTTTGGTTATGCATGATTATATTTTTTTAACAATAAATAGGATGAAAATCTGCCCCACCCCCCTCTCCCCCACCCCCAATTGATCTTGTGGCATGTTCTCATGCAACCTTGCATGGTTATTCTTTAGGACTTTTGGCTTCTGAATGAAATCATTCCATGATGTGAAATACATAAGTGACAACTGATGTTTCTGATTGTTGGTTCTCATGAATATAACAAATGTTGGTTCTTGTGTTAACACCATTCATTTCATCTACTTGTTTGCTCGCTGTAATAATATTTTAAGCACACATGCATTGGAAATGATAAGCCATCAACATGCATAAGAAATCATTTTCTTCATGTTCTGAATCATGCCAAGATAGATCAATAGCTGGAAAAAGTGAAACAAAGTGTAGTTCGGACGAGACATGTTGGTCATCAATATATGAGGTGATGAATGTGTAAATGGAATCAAATAGTAATGAATATCCACCCCCCCAACTGAAGATGTATGATGTGTATGAAAAGGAGAAAGGAAATGGAACATGGTGAGGGAATTTTCCAAATTCATTCACTCTAGCATGTAAGGAATTGCATGATTAAAGAGTAGAAAACAACATACCTCCACTTACCCAAAATTATATGAACTATGCAATAGGAATGTGGCTACTGCTGCTGCTGGAGAATGGAAGATGTCATTGCTGCAGGATCATGTGAAAGTTGACTGCTGCTGTAGTTGCGACTGTTGTAACTGCTGGGTCAGAGAATGTGAAGTGGAGGAATCTGAACTGGTGTTGATGAATCATGGAAAAGAGGAAGTATGAAAGTGGAACTGTGGTACTCTCATATGGCTAGAAAAATACTGCTACAACTATTGATGGAGTCATGGAAAAGTGTATAGTCTTCACCCGTTGCTAAACTCGATGGTACAATTCTAATCATGTGAATGGATGTGTTGATGTCGAGCATGAAGAGAAGTCATTGGATTACCGACCATTGATGAATGTCGTTAACCAATGCGAGGAAAACTCACCATTGATGTCAATAAGTGCCAAGGTACCCGAGTACATCTTGCGAACTGCGAATAGATATGTTGATGTCGATCCACTTGCAAGATATGACGATCAAGGGACAATGATGTATTCCCATGCCTGTCAGTGAGAGAACTTTCCATTAAGGCATGCAAGCCTCCAGGTACTCAAAAGGAACTCTAGTCTATATCCCAGATAACAAATAGGTTATGTCCGTTTAGTATAGCTTAGATAAGAAAACCATTTAGAAACCAACACACTTTTAAAAATAACAATCTTCACACAATTTGAAAGCTGGAAAGAAAAACTCATAAACAAGCAAAATCTCTTTCTCAGGTGATGGACCTGTTCATTGCTGCCTCCTGAAAGGAAAAGATGAACTTTGATTCTATCCCCTGGAGCAACTAAACTAACAATAATTAACACTTTGCTCATTCACAACATTCCATTAGAGGTGCATGTAGGGTGAGAGATGGAGGTCTTGATTGTGCATGTGTTAGCAAGGTGTAACCTAATCAATTATGGAAAAGAAAGCTAAGTGTATTGGGATGCTCCATTAAAGCTCATGTATGGTGAAATATGGAGATCCAACTATTCCTGCATCACCACACTTTGCAACAAATTCGAATAGTGAAATCAAACAAAATAACATGAAATCAAAATAATAGGTACATGAAATGAAAATCTACACTAACAATTTACAATGAGCTTACCAAGCTGGATCGGTGGCCCTTGTCGATGCCAACATGGAAGATTTTAGATCAACAGATGCTAACTTCTAAGAGACACAAGATCACTGAATTCAAACTTGCATTAATCTTCAAAAAGTAGGTTTACAAAAAGAGTCTTTTCATGAATCAAATCTACATCATAACAATTCTCCTCCTCATGAAGAGAGGGCACTCTCTTTCATACATGAGAGCTTTGAAAAGAAGATAAGCATCTCATAATTACAGATCCACTTTTCTCTCAACCAATTTCCCATTATTACAAAATATGATCCCTTCAAATCCTCACACATATCTCTCATATATCTTGGACAAGATATGTTTATCCATATCTCCATGATCTTCTCCTTGGAATAGGCTTGAATTATCTCCTCAAATCTTGAAATGGTGGAGGAAGTATTCGAGAAGTCTTTTTGAATTAATCCTTCACATATTCCTACACATGATAAATCTCACACATTTTTGAGATATATATGAAAACATGTCAATTTTCTAATATTTAATCACAAATTCCCTTTTAATACTAAAATAAATGATTTGGAAAATAATAAGGCTAAACCCATATTTAATTATGAAAATGGTATTAATGAATGGTTTATGGAGTGGTAGAATATGGAAAAATGTGATGAATGGTGAAAGAAAAAGAGGATGAAAATGCGACAATCCTGAGACTCAACACCACCAATGACTATTTCATGCGACATTCATCGGAGTTGTGCCAGGGGATTTTGTGGAAGTCACACCACTTCCCAATGTCATTCTTCGTCTTTCCTTTACCCTTAATGTCCTATGTTTTGGACTGGGTTTCTAGAGGCTGTTGGTTAGGGCCATCTCTACCATGCTTTGGTTGTTGCAGATTTGCAGACCTGAACTCCCATTTGTTCTAGTGCCTAAATTTCTGCTCGATTTTGACAACATATCGATACGTAGCTCCCAATGATGAGATGTTTAGGAAATCCATTTTAGTTTGGATGTACCTATTGTTCGTGCTCGAATCTTCGCCGGGTGAGAAAAAATGGGAGCACTGGCATGCCCTGTTGGGCTCGGCAAGGCAGAACAGGATGTTGTGGAGAAAAAAGGGTTAACAAAAAACAGGAAACACAACAGAATACAATCTATCTAACAGCTGAAAGCAAACAACAATTTGAATAATAAACAAAAACGTCAAATGTGAGACAAGGGAGTTATCAATGGTTTCAAGGCTTGATCTATTAGCGAAACCAAAGCACACACTGAAGAAAGGGATAATGGTTCCTCTTCCCTCCAGCGGAAGGTCCTCCGGGGATCCTCAACGGAATGCCTTCCTTACAAAATGAACAGAACAGAAATGGGTGGTGAGAGAACTCCGGATTACACAACTGATGGACTGGTTGTCAAAGGCTAGGCTCTGAATCATCTGGATAGCGTAACTCTGCTTTGAATTCTCTCCTGAAACAATGAGTCTTCACGGCTATTTATAGCATTTTCCAGGTGGTCACGTAACCAGCTTCCGGTGTAAACACATACCTGTTTAGGGTTCACTTAAGTCATTTAATTCACCAAATTTGCAGAGCCGACCCTGATCTGAGGGTCAAATCATCTTGGGGGCCGGTCCACAGGCGGTCGGGAGGACGACTTAAGCAATTAATGTGCTATATTATAATATGCACGGCTTTTCATGTTGACAGGCGCGCATCGGGCGCGCATGCGCCAGAAACACGTTTTTGTCCCGCACATATGCGCGCGCACCAAGCTACTGAAAAGTGCCCTTCAATTTTTGGTTACTTTGTATAGTTTTTGACCCTTCTGGAATGCTGTGAACTTAATTCAACGTCGTGAATGACTTCATTGCTGTTTTGATGATGTGGAGTTCTTGTTGCCATGTGCAGACGAAATTTCAGTGATAACAGATGCCCCCTGATGGATGAGGTTAGGAGGATACGTATAGCCGAAATCCATCAATGTTTCTTCTACTGAGACTGTTGTTGTAAGGGAAAGCAATAGTGGGACCCTTCAGAACGATCCGTGGGAGGAAAAAGGAACCGGTATCTCGACCTTCTGAGAGACGTGTATGAAAAAATATACAACTGTGTACAAACGAGGCGGGCATGCCCCATGCTCGTGTGATGTAACTCTGAAAAAGGATGACGGAAGTGTTGGTGTAGACAACTGCAACGCCCTCGGGGGCGGTA
>SNQJ01S0018688.1:109235-134536 GCA_010110895.2 Picea sitchensis
ATAAGGGAAAAATGATTTTAATCCTCCTAAGTGCCTATGTTCGACTATCCCCTTTATAAGTTGAGGGGCCTAAGTTGTGCAGTGTTTAGAGCATACATACATCTTTGCTGAAAAAGGAAAATCACATCCAAAATCTTTACAATGAAAAATTTTAGTCAAATGCGCGGCTTCTATCGTGGACAGGTGCGCGTGTGCGCTCAGTCTGTATCAAAGAGTCAGAGCGCATGCGCGCGTCTGTGGGGTAAAAAACCCGTGCGTTTGAGGAAAAACACCGGTTCTCTCGATTCTGCTGTGAATCGACCGGTTAACAGGTCGGCGAAAGCCGGTTTGAATCCCTGCAAGTTAAAAACTACAAAAGGAAAGCGAATTGAACCCAATTGAAAGAGGATTTAATACCTTAACTCCCCAGTGGAGTCGCCAGTCTGTTCGTGCTCAAATCGTCACCGGGTGAGCAAAAATGGGATCACTGGCATGCCCTGTTGGGCTCGGCAAGGCAGAACAAAATGCTGTGGAGCAAAAAGGGTTAACAAAAAACAGGAAACACAACAGAATACAATCTATCTAACAGCTGAAAGCAAACAACAATTCGAATAATAAACAAAAATGTCAAATGTGAGACAAGGGAGTTATCAATGGTTTCAAGGCTTGATCTATTAGAGAAACCAAAGCACACACTGAAGAAAGGGATAATGGTTCCTCTTCCCTCCAGTGGAAGGTCCTTCGGGGATCCTCAACGGAATGCCTTCCTTATAAAATGAACAGAACAAAAATGGGTGGTGAGAGAACTCCGGATTACACAGCTGATGGACTGGTTGTCAAAGGCTAGGCTCTGAATCATCTGGACAACGTAACTCTGCTTTGAATTCTCTCCTGAAACAATGAGTCTTCACGGCTATTTATAGCATTTTCCAGGCGGTCACGTAACCAGCTTCCGGTGTAAACACATACCTGTTTAGGGTTCACTTAAGTCATTTAATTCGCCGAATTTGCAGAGCCGACCCTGATCTGAGGGTCAAATCATCTTGGGGGCCGGTCCACAGGCGGTCGGGAGGACGACTTAAGCAATTAATGCGTCGTATTAGAAGATGCGCGGCTTTTCATGTTGACAAGTGCGCGTCGGGCGCGCATGCGCCAGAAACACGTTTTTGTCCCGCGCATATGCGCGCGCACCAAGCTGCTGAAAAGTGCCCTTCAATTTTTGGTTACTTTGTATAGTTTTTGACCCTTATGGAATGCTGTGAACTTAATTCAGCGTCGTGAATGACTTCATTGCTGTTTTGATGATGTGGAGTTCTTGTCGCCATGTGCAGACGAAATTTCAGTGATAACACCTATGTAGAGCCCCACTGTATTTCATAACCATATGTCACTTAGAGTCTTTGATACCCAGCTTGGTGCACAAGGTATGGAAGGTATTTGTGAACTCCAACACTGTTTGGTTCTTCTCTTGTCGTAGTGTTGTCCATCTCATGTACTGGTATTCATAGTTATCAACAAGATAGTACTGTTCTTTGACTGCATCCACAAAAAAATTCCAAGTGGGCTCGACCCCATATATTCTAGATTCCTCTGTGTAACTTTTCTCCTAGTAAGTTTCCCACCAATGTTTGACATGTGGGAGATTCTTGAGGAGTGCGAAGGTGATATTTTCCTCATCAGAAAAATTTTGAACAAAGAAATACCCTTCTAATAGATTTAACCATTTTTCTAGGGCATCTGCATCTATCTGACCTTCAAATATGGGAATATCAAAATTAAATTGTACCTTGAAGGGAGAGGTTCCTCTAAAATGGCTTCTTGATGAAGATGTGCCTGTTGCTATCAACAGGCGTTGAAGGATGTGTGCAAAATTATCCATCATTTTGTCCCTCTGTCGCGCGAGAGCTTGCTCAAGCAACATGTTAATATAATCTTCTGCTCCGTTTTTCTTTTTTGCCGCCATTGATGGTTTCTTGGGCGTGTGAGAGTGATTGTCCTCAAGAGAGACCAGTTCGAGGCCCAACTGACTATACACAGACCTCATCGGGGATATGCATTGAAAAATGATCAAGAGACGCCTGCTCTGATACCACTGATCCATATTATTTTCAGCACGAAATGAAGCAGATAAATTACAATGAAATTCTCATGAAAATTTCTAGAAACAAAGAAATAAAACAATACTTGATTTCTATTAATGAAAGAATTATAAAGAGACTATAAAAATACAGAGTGCAAGACTCACAAGAATGGTGGCATCTTTATCTCTGTGAAGAGATGTGATGGCTATGCTCATTCGCTAGAAGATGATTACAATGAGGCTCTGAAGGCCTTTTTATGATAAGTATGAATGCCAAAACCCTAGACATCCAAAAACCTAACCCTAAGAGATGAAACACCAAAAGTCGTGTGGGCTCCATTTGGATAAGTTAGTACATTAACTTCCCATGGTTGTAACTTTTGTATACGATATCCGTTTTAGGCGTGTGATAGCCCGTTGGAAAGGTCTTTTAGATAAATACACATTATTCCATCAAACTCTGACTCCGTCTACAGTTTGATTGTGGCACGCCAAAATAACATTGTTTAGGGCCCCAAAATGACCCTGGAAGTACAACTAGATGTGCTTACATGAAAACATACAAAATAAGCCAGTTGGATTAGGTGGGAGGCCACCAATATCCACCTGGAATATGTGTAGGGCTTCAGATAGCCCAAGAAGTGCAGAACCCACAATTACAAAGAAGTACAAAGGAATGTGTTGAACTAAAAACTAACAAGAGGAGCCAGTTGGAATAGGTGGGTGGCCATCAATATCCACTTGGATCATGGGCACACATGTTTGTAGGTCCACAGGTCCAAATTATTGCGCTCTACGAATTACAACTCTTACTTTCGTGTCCTCCACAATGCACTTTTCACTTTTCACCTTTTTTCATACTTCGTCACATTTATAGTTTTGGAGCGAAGCTCGGTACTTTTCCTCATATCCATGTTCGTAGGTCTGCAAGTCCGAAGGTCTGCACTCCTGCATACTCCATAGCACACTCTCCATTCCCCCTTTTCACCTCATACTGTCATTTTTACCATTTTTTTATCTCTTCACCTACCTTCTTTACCTTCGCATTCCCGTAACTACACAAACCCTACATTAAATTTTTTTAATATTATTTCCTATCCTAAGTTTATTCCCCCTTTTCGTGGACCTACCATACTAGACATGTGTTGGTTACATGGACATATCCTCAAATGACATGTGGCAGTAAGGTGGAACAATCCCATAATGACATGTGGTAGAGGCACATAACAATCCCTTAATGACACAGAGCAGTGACGTAGACCTACCCATGGGTGACACATGGCGATGACATGGGAATTGATAGGGTTATGACTGGGCTATGAGTGGAAGCTAACTGGGTCATCAAAATTTTATTAATTCATGAATTTTTTCTAAGGCATGAGAGCTACACCAAAGTCTCTAAAGTCTCCTTTTCTCCACATGGGGATTATGGTAAATTTTTCATTATAAACACTTAAAAAATCTTAAACGCAATGCATGTGGGATTAGAATTTGTTTTAAAATAGTGAATTTTGTTAAAGGGATAGGATTAACTCACGAAATTGATAGACGACCACTGAGCAATGATCTTTAGAAGTCCATAACTCAAGATTCAGGTGTCTGTTTTGGGAAAAAATATTGGGGCTAAATATATGCACTATTAATTCCGACATTTAATTATCAACCGGGGCTTGTAAGCTTTGAGGTGCAGGCACATGAAACGTAGGATCAGAGCCTAGTCTAGCCTAATCTAAAGCCAACAAAATAATCTTCAAACCCACACTGCAGGAAATTAACACTAAGGATTCATCACTAGGACACAAGTATAACTTAGTGCTATAAAGGATTAGATCACAGTCTTTCAGGCACTCAGGGTGATGTTCGTGTGATTAATGGTGAGTAGCTTACTTAAGTCTTCTGTCCTTCAATGATTATTTCCTATAGCGGATCCACACTTAAATGAAATAAAATAAACAAGCAAACGAAAATGAAATTCTCGATAGAAACTAAACTATGGGAAAGCCAAATCACAATGAAAGCAAACTAATAATGACCAATAAGTGAAATTAATCTAAAATTGGATCTCAAGAACAATTCTTCTAATGGTTACAAGTGTCAACAAAAAATAAGAGTGCTCTATAGAAAATGCATGAAAGAAGAATGTATATCTTCTTAATGACAAGATTGGACAATGAGAAATGCACTCTTTTATGTTCACTCAAATTGCGGATTTGACAATTTCTCACAAACAGTAAAAAATCAGAGTGTCAGAAGATGGTGTTTATTTCTGCAATTAAAGACTGTGTGCATATAGTGATTCTTTGTGAATCAAACAATCTCTTAAAACATAAAGAAGCCTAAAAAGAGATGAAAGAATGGATTGAAATTGATTTTGATTCTCCATGGCTTGGATGACTGACTTAGAGGCAAAGGTCTCTCATAAAGAATCAATGATGGGGTGAGGTGAAATATCTTCGTCAATCAATATCTAAATTTCAAATCTGATCCAAGTATATTTAATTGACAGAGGATATATATATTTTATTAATAAAAATGTTGATGGATATGGGACAGATCATATAAATGTGGTGGAAGAGTATGGTCTTAATCAATTCACACAAGAGGAATGAGGGTGCAAATATATGGATGACTGTTTTTGTATTTTTAATTTCTTTTCTTGTGTAAACAAAACTCAACTACCATAATCGAATTGAGTGTGAGAAATATTAATACAAGCATGGAGTGGCTATATTAATAATTGTGAGTGCATGAAACATGGAATTCAATCAAGGTGCATAAAGATAACAGAGTGTGTGAATTACATTCCAATGAAGAATCACCCTTGAGTTTTTAATAACCCTGAATTCATAAAACAAAATCAAATAAACAAGTGGAAATAAAACCACACATAAGAAAACTAGAAATACAATTATATTCTATTCTACTAAACAAGTTAAAACATGGCAACACTTACCCATACTGAGGGGCCCTTCTCAGATGGTTAATGATGCCTGAGACGATCAGATCAAGCCAAGGAGATGAAGAATGGATCAACGACAATTATCTTTTCATTTAGTCACGAAACTTTGGTTTTACATGGCAACCAACTCCTTAAAGCTTTCTCACAAGAATAAACCTATTATTTACAAAATCTTCCTGAACCTATTGGCTCTTTCTCATAGCCCTATGAGGCTTATTTATACATGAATAATAATTGAGGAGTGGATGGGACCGAATCCCAATGCTCAGATTTCAAATTTACAATTTTAGATAAAATTCTAAAAAATTTGGGTTTTATTGCAATTTGGGCAGATTCGAGTTAGGCCCCCACCCATATCTTCCAAACCAATTCTAATTTTTAAAAACTGCCCACGTTTTCTCAATTTTCCATATTCTAGACAAAACCCATTCCGTAGAATTTATAGATCTGATTCCATCTGCACAGAAATCGAGGTGCAAGTTGGCAATTTGAGATTTTTGTTAATTTTTGCAGAATCATTCATTCTGAGCTGGAGGTCCACACGTGTGATTTGGGTGAATTCTGCCTCACATGTCCGCATGTAAACGTCCCTCTGGACAAAACCCATGTACCCGATTTTCCTCTAGAAACTTTCAAAAATTTCGAATTATTTCTAGTACCGTATTGTTGTTGATGCTGGTACCGGATGACCTGGAGCATTTTGGTACCAAATGGTTTTTGAAACATTTTAGTATTGTATGTGTTGAATTGCAAGTACCAGATGATATGGAGTGTGAGTACCAGATGACATGGAGTGTGGGTACCGAATAACATGGAGTGTGGGTACCTGATGACTTGTAGAACCTTCTGGTATCATATGACTTGGAGTACTGGATGAGCGCAGTATTGGTACCGGATGAACTGAGTACTGGATGAAATGGAGTATGGGTACCAGATGACATGGAGTGTGAGTATCGGTTGACTGTAGAACCTTTTGGTACTGGATGACTTGGAGTACCGGATGACCTACAATGCAGGTACCGGAAAAAGAACAGTACATGTATCGGAACATGGGCAACGCATATACCAGAACCTGAACAATACAGGAGATGCTGCTTGGACATAGAAACATAGTATTAAGCCATCATCGACAAAACTATTGTATAATCATCCTTTTAATCACAAAAAATATGGAAAATTATGTATTAACCAAATAGGATGAATAACAAGAGATAATGGAGGTTTATGGTGTAATTAGCGATATATTATTGACAAAATGCAGGGAGAAGGTGTAATGATGAGTGTATTTGTATGGCGGAAAGTATGACAAAACTAGAGCTCAAAAAAAACTACACCTCATTGGAAAGGTAATTCAACGAGGAAAACAATGGGATAGGTCTCAAGGGATGAATTTGGCCATAATTCTCCTAGACATTGAAAGAACAATTAGCTTTGTTTTCATGGTTTGCTAGTAAATTTGTTTGAAACCTCAACTTCCCAATGCTATAACTTGAGATCCATAACTTCAAATCACACTCAGGAAGACTCGTTGGAAATATGTGACAATGAAGATTACTTTTAGAGTGGTTTCCATGGCTACGAAATCAACTATAATGTTCAAAAAATTAAAACACAATCCACTCTTGCTTAAGATAATCAACTTCAAGTTTTGGAATTGAAAATTTGTTAAATGTCTTTTTTTAAAGGACAAAGTGGGTCCCACTGGGAGGCACAAATTTCAATGACATAAGTTAATAATGATACTTCAATGAATCATTAATTAAAATTTGTTTACTCCAAAAAGAAATTGAGTGGAAAATTCTAGAAAGACAAACTCTAACTACTTCAAGAACATTGAAATAAAATTTTAAAAGGGCAAGAGAAGGCACCATCAAGGGGTTGGAAATTTGAAGTTTGTAAAGGGATAAAGAGTCTAAAATAAGCAAAGCTCTATCTTTCAAAGATTTGGTGGATTGGCCTACTATAACTTCTCTCTACATCTTGTTTTTTTGTTTCTTTCCATCAAATGTTCCATGAATGTACGTAAACCAAGAAGATTTTGGTTTGAGCGGTTCTTTCTCTTGAAATCTTCAATCATCTTGTAACATTTCAGGTCCAAAGGAGCAAAATCACTGCTTGTAAAAAAGAAAATGCAATTCATTTTAGTTCATGAAATAGTTATTGAGACCTTGTTGAAGTTGTTTCAGCGCCTTTGTTTTTGAAATTATTGAACTGATCATATGTTGAAATATTGTAACTACAAAGAATATTCTACTTATTATTGAGTTATTACCTTATAGGTCAATCCCCTTTTGTGGATTGATCATGTCGGGCTTTGTATAAGGCCAAATCCCCTTTTGTGGATTGGTCAAACCCTAATTATATGCTGCGGATTAAGAAGTCGCCCCCCAGGTCACTAAGTGAAGAAGTCGACCATTCTTGATGAATAAACACCACCCTAGCACTTGCCAGCCAATATAAATAAGAGTGTAAAGCACCTCATTAGTTCACTCACTCAAGACACTCATATAGTGCACAAGTTTGAAGGAAGATGCAGTTGTCGGAAGAAGGAAGAGAGAGGCGCATTGCTCAGTGTTGGATGTTCTCTTGTGTTTGGTATTTTATCTTGGCATTGTATTGGAAATCTATATTAAGGAAGTTTTTGTTGGGTTTTCCCCCCCATGAGGGTTTCCTAGGATAAATGATGTGTACCTTTGTGATTGTGTATCTTTTAGTGATCCTTCTTATGCTATTATTGTCTAGTAAATTGAAAAGAACTTAATATCAGCTCTAAATTTAACATGGTAACAAAGATTGACTGAATAAAACACCTTTCATTGGGTTACCAAAAATGTCACTGTTGCCGTACAAGAAAATTAAGGATTTTTACTGGAAGATAATTTCAGCCTCAAAACTACCTAGGGAAGTGCACCCTAGCCTAACGAACTCATTGGCAGCTTGAGCTCACCTTTTCAGTGTCTAGAGCCTCCAGAAAGTGAAACCCTAGTTTTCTTTGGTACCAGAAAACCAGAAAACCAGGAAACCAGAACCAATACCATAAGTACTAGTCTAGATTTGTGTAGGCCCAGTTCCAAGGGGTAAAATTTGAATTTTCAGAAAATAGACTGTACCAGGCTACTCGCCTCAGCCAAGCACATCTCCTGGTAAGTTCATATTTAATTTCTGAGCACTTTTATTTTTTGGTCATTTTCCCAGCTCCAGGTCAAGATGTCTGCAAGAATTAAGCTTGTTGACAACTTAGAAGGTGTGGATAACTTTCATGCCTAGAAGTATAGGATTGCACTCATTCTTGAAGAGAATGACCTTGCAAGATTCATTAAGCACATGAAAACCAAAAGAACTTAGACTAATGAAAAGCATATATTGCAAATTAATAAAAAAGGGGTTTTTAAAGGCAATGAAATGACTTAAGCAAAATGACACAAGGATTTTAAAATTAGCAAAGTAGGTGTAAAAACGGTGAGGGGTTAAATTTTTTGACAAGATCACATTTATGGTTGTGCTGCAAGAATGTCCTTGTTTTGGTAGCGCGCTTGTCTTTGACACATGTGCTGCCAGAACTTGGCACAAGATACCAAAATTTTACCTTGTAGATCTAGATACTAACATTGGCTCCTCCCAGGGATGGTTCCCTCCCTAGGAGGCACCAAGAAGAAGTAGACCATTTTTTCTTCTTCCTATCGATATGAACTTCTCAACTAAAACAATTGTGGGAAAAATGAAAAACCAAACTGGAACTAAAAAGACTTGATGCCAATGTCTCCATTGGGATATGGAGTCATTTCTCCCTATTGATCTACTACACATCAATGCTTAATAAGATTATTTATAAACATCTCCTACTCCTAACCAATAGAAACCAAACCAATCATGTGAAGAAAAAATTCCAAAAGAACCATTCAAGCAACAAATTGATTGGCTGAATCTTTTGCACGTGGTTAAGAAAAAAACAATCTTGAAAAGAAATCTGTGGCTCACCAGACAATCGAGCCTTATAATCCCAGTGAAAAAATCATAGAATATTTAAACTTGAAAAACCCTCCAGATATGTAGCCATGGGATCATAAAGATCATGAAACATTACCATTGAATCAACAATAAACACCTAGTCTTCCAGCTCCAGATGAACATACTGCTTTTGTGAAGAATCAAATCCAATAGTCAAGCTACACTCTACTTGTTCTGCTGAAATTAGTGCATAAATATCATTTGTTTTATGACAATAAACAACAACATCTTGTATAGGCTGATTTCCTTCATCTATTTCCCCAACATCAGATTCATAGTCATCAAAAACAGGCTCACTGTTGCACATGTCAATGAATGTTGATGTGGAATTCTGCTCTTCTCCATTTTCATATTCATCATATAGAGGTTGACTATAAAAACATTCTGAATTTTCAAAATTCACAAAATTTTGTTTCATGATGCTCTTCAAAGAAAGAAAAAAAAAGAACAACCTGGTCTTTTGGAAAAAAAATTCATTATGACAACTTCTAGAACCATTCAAAAAATTTGTTGTCATACTATCAATGACACTAACATCAACAACATATTGAAAAACTTCACCTTGAAAATAAGAATGAGGGAAAGTTTTATGAATGATCAAATCTTATTCATCATCATAGGCTAGAGACTTTTGATTGATTTCAAATGACAATGATAAAAAATTTTGTTCACCAACAACATAATCTTCTAGAATTTCTTCACTAAAATACTGGTCTTCACAAAGATTTCTAGCAACAAATTCTTCATGAAGAGACCCATTCAAATGGCCATCAAAACTGTTAGGAGGATTATGAGAACATTCCAAAATATCTTCACTGATCTCATCACTAAAGCCCTCCTAAAATGTTTTGCTAAGAGATTTAAATTTCTCATCCCAATCATTCAAGAGGGACTCAACATGATAAATCGTCTTACAATATGAATGAAAAGTAGCATGGGAATCCTTTAATGATGAAATAATGGAAACATGAAGAGATCAATACCATTCTCTTGCATCATCTTCCAACAAATACATAAACATCTTCATGAATACGTCTTTATGATAAATATTCAGCTGGTCCATGTATTGATGAAAATCAAGTAGGTGTTGTGCAGGATGTTCGTGATCATCTCCTATGAACCTCAGAAGGTGGTATCCCTGTTGGCACAGGGGCAGACCCAGGGTTCAACACTTGAACAATGCACCAACAAAACCCTAACTACCGACCCTTTCAACAACACCTGCGAAACAGATGCAGTCTCACCCGAGGTAGAGGCAGGGGGGTTACATGACTCAAGTGTCTGTAACCAAGATGGGACACAGATCTGTGATTATAACACTTCGAAAAGTACTTAGGAACAACACACATTAGTTCATTATCTTTATTCACATCGTATATCAAACCCTAAATACAAATCGATGCAGTAACAATAACAAACTATACATCGCACTTAACATTAGAGGTTAGATATAACTCATTCAACATAGACACAACACTAAGCATTCATATATCTATCTATCATTCATAACATTCTAGGCACTAAGCAAATCCATAGCATAAACATTACATCACAAAGAAAACCATCAACACATGATATACGTGGTTCACCCCAGTGTGGGGCTATGTCCACCAACGACTTCTTCTTCTTTTATTAATCTTCAATCTCTTTCATTCGTCTGCTCCTGTGCACTAAGCCACAGAGCCAATATTTTCACTGGACATGTAATTTTCACACTGCGCCCTAGATCCACCTTCTCAAAATCAGGTCAAGGCACAAAGCCAACTCCTCTATCAAGCACAGAGCCTTACATACATGTTCTATCGCACAAAGCAACTCAGAACTACTTGCCTCTTGCACTTAGATACTTACTTATCACTTAGCCACCTCCTAAAAACCCCTTCTACTTTTACATTACATCCTTACATATTTATACATTTACAGAAAGGCCTAATCATGGGTAAACCCATGGGTCGACATCACATAACCCCATGATGGGTCCACAAAACAAGTGAGATCCCATGATCTCACCTCCGCCTGGGCGCTCCATCTTCGACCAGCCTGTCGATGTCCAAAAAGTGGTCAATATCGACCAATGTTTCCTCAAAACTTGGTCAAGGGCCAACATGTCCCCAACACTTACCTATGACTTGTCCCAAGTCACTTAGATCTGGGCAGTGCTGCTTCAAAGGCCTCGAGATTGGCTCGAGTTGCCTCGACTTGTTGCTTCGCCTAAGCTTCCTTCTTAATGAACTCTTGGATCATTTTCTCTATAATAGGCCCTTCTAGGTGCTGTTCCACTGTCGCAACCACTTGGTCCAGTTGCAATCCTTGCCCTTCAATCTCTTCAAACACCACCCAGGCTTCCTCCTACACCAGTTGTAGCCTCTATGTGACCTCCATGACTTTGCCCTGGATTTCGGTAATCTATTGCTGGGTTGTGCGCTGTTCTTTTGATCTCTTCATTCTCTCGACCGTAGTGAGTGACTTCATCTGTGTTTGAACTGTCAGTGCCTGCTGCTGCACCTCCTGTAGCTGTGATTCCAACTTCCTAAGCTCTGGGTCTTCTGTGGGGCGTTCATAGGTCTGTACACTTCTATTGCTTAGCTTCTTGCATTATAAGGCGATGACTTTGATCCTTCCAACTTCGCTCTTAGTGGCTTCCTCCCTCTGGTCGTGCACTTCCTATAGAGTGTTAGGTACTTCTTGAATCTCCAACTCTGTTACCCATGCTTGAAGCTGCTGGATGGCCTCAACAAGCTTCATCACTTGGACCTCAACTTCTTCATGTTCCTTTTGTGTCGAGCCTGGTACAGAGTGAAGTGATTTGCTTACCACTTCCTTGACTGCAGTCTGCTCTGTGAGTAGCTAGTCCTTTTCCTTCTATATATACGCTTTGTCTCCCTCGAGCATCGCTCGAAACTCATCTCTTTCATTTTCATACGTGGTTACATAGTAGCGCGCAATTCACAGTTGCTCTGAGATCTCCTCTTTCTCTTTCTTCATGGCTTCTATAGCCTACTCCTTCTCTTCTTGGACTCGCTAAAATTGAGCCTCTGTTGCATCTGCCAATCTTCGAAGTTGGGTGGGTTCATCTCCCAACTCTACAGTCTCTGAGGAGGAGGGTGCAGTAGGGACTACGTGGATTGAACAAATATTTTCCTACACTTCGCTCAACTCCCTTTCTATTTTGCCATAGAGTTCGTCCTGCTTCGCTCCGTATCTCTGCAGGATGTCCTCAAAAGAGTCCTCCATTTCTCTGCGGACTAGGATTATATCATCTTCTGTGAGGGTGGCCTCCATCTGGGGTGTACTGGCGCGGGTCTTCTTTCTTGCCGAGGGTTTCTGCAGAGAACCGTTCCTCTTCTTCCGTGTTTCTATCTTGGTAGGGGGGTCCTTTGGCAGTGTAGCTTCACCTTCTTTTTTTTCTCCTTCTTCCTCTCCTACTTCCTAATTTACTTCGTCTCCTCTTCCTCCTGTGGGCGAGCCAAGCCCTTTCCTCTGAGGCATTGTCCTCCTCATCAATCTCTACATCTTTGACTTCCTCCTTTTTCTTCTTCTTCTTTGTGCTGGTCTGTTCATCATGCTCAGCCCGGGTGACCAAGGGGCTTCTGATGATGTCAGGGTCAGAGAGTTTTGCATCATCAACCAGTGCAAGGAACTCTACCAGCTATTCTTTGGTGATCTCCTCCATATCTTTGTTGGTCATCTTATAGTAGGAATATAATTGCTCCTTGCTCTCATCCCTGCATGCAGTGATATAAATGAAGTGCCAATCTGCATGGAACTTAGCTAATAGTCTGTACCGATGCAATGTTCACGGAGTCATGCATGGGAATGAATCAATAGCAACCTTCAGCTACTGATAGTAGGTGTGGAACATTGCGTTCGAATGCCACTACTTTGACATGTCATTCGTGTACCATAGAGTGGAGAACTTCACGGCCAATGGATCCAAAGGTTCAATCTCTGGGAAGGCAACTCCTTCCAACATTTTCTAGGTGAAAAATGCAATCAACACTAGAAACCAGCTGAAATGGAACTTGTATCCTTGATCCGGCGCTTTGAGGCAGTATTTCTCGAGCTTATTGATGAGGTAACTCGCTCAATTCATTTGCATCCCCTCCATGCATTTTACTGCGAGGTCCACCATGAACCTGGTGATCTGTGTGGGGTGGTTCTTTCTAACGAGCTTGCCATCTATGAGCTGACAGGCTAGGAGCACTACGCCATCCTGGATGGAGGCTACCTTGTAGCCTCACTTTCCATTCTCAACTTCGCCGTATGCCTCCTTAATGCGCCGTGCCAGGGAACAATCCGAGGTCTTCCCTGGATAGAACTGCTGAGGGTCGGGGCTCTGCATGATCAGTCCCGTGATCATGTGGATCATCGCTAGATCCACAGTAATGCACCTATCGAGTCACATATATCCTCTGTGATAGCACGACAAGAGGAGTTTAATGCAAGCGTTAACCTCCTGATGTCAGCTGAAGTGAGGGATCTTCATCACGTTCAGTATCATGGACTTCACGAGCTCCTTAATCCATGGATGCGAGACTATGCGAGGCTTCTTCCCAGTCGTCTTCATCAGATATCTGTGGGGTGCGAGCATCACATATTTCTTCCTATCCCCAAGGTTAAAATCACTATTCTTCAAGGTTGGGATCTATCCCAACTGGATTCCTTCTACATGTATCCCCTTTGGGATGTATGCGGTGATCAATGTATACTTGAAGTCCCATGGGATATTGTTGCAGTTAACCATGCCATCCAAAGGCAAGATGTAATTGGGTAAGACCGATGGGATCTGCTTCGCATTAGCTAGATCATTGCAGTGCTTACTTTGCTTCTCAATAGCAGGGTCGACACGTTTCAAGTGACGTCCGGTCTAAGGGGAATCCTGCATTCCCTTGGTCAAAGACACATGTACTCCCTCAGACATAGCTTTATTAGCCATAAACTTTTTCAGAACCTTTTCGACAGATTTCTCTAGCTTGAAGCGCTCGATCGAAATTCTCGCTGTTAACAAATAAGTCAGGGTAGGTAAGTGGATAGCGGGGTAAACAAAAGATGGCAAGGTCTGATAGCACATTTTGACACACACAATCACTTCTCTGTTAGCTCAGATAATCACAGGTGGCGAAAAAGTGGTCCTGACGCAACGTCCAATGGGTTAAATAAGAAAGTGTCATAACAGATTCATCCAAAGGGTAGGAATGCCTCAATCAATACGAATCCATTCATTAGGGTGCAGTCTCAACGTCCTGGATGTGGTCTAGTCACCCATAAATGCGTTTCCTAGTCGTTCAGAGCATTGCTCTAACGGTCGGGGTGCCTCCAACGATCATATAGCTTCGCTGGGGCAAAGTCCCATTCTGTGTTGTTCTGCTGTTCTGGCGAGGTTTAGAGCCTGCAAGCCTGCCTCCTGCGAAGTCTTCTCTGGAACTTCCTGTAGTTTTTCTAACTTGGATTTCTTCTTACTGAGCTTCCTTGGCTTCTTTCCTGTGATATGAGTCTCTAGATTCTTCTTTCTATTCTTATTCTTATATTCTCTTAGCGTAGTGGCTTCGCGCTGTTGATGATATTTCAAAGGGTTCAAAGGTAATACCTCTTGTCTTGTCACTTCCTGGGTGGATATACTTCCTTCTTGCAAGGATAAGTCCTTCACACCTTCTTGCACTTTTTCAACTTCAACAACTAATTATCTTTCGTTCTGCTGCTTCGACTCAACTTCTCATTCTTCTATCAGTCGATCTATTCTTCTAGCAATGAAATCCCTTAGTTCTTGCTTTTTCTTTTCTATAGTTTCTTCCTTTTCTTTCCTTCTGGTCTGATCCTTCTCAATCCAACTTGTTCCTAACAAAAGAGGAAAAGGGGTGTTGTTCCCAACAAACCTAATAACTTCAAATTCCTCTTCTGTCGATGTTCCATACATGATAACATGTACATTAGTAACTCTTCCACATAGGACTATCATCTTTCCTTTAAACAAGCCTATCCTTCCCAGTGAAGGTACCACAATAGGCTTTCCCAAAATTTCCCAAGTGCTTTCTGGCATAATATTCTCTTGTGTTTCCTCATCCAAGACACAGTCTATGTCGAAGTCTCCTATTCTTGTATCTATGCACTGTTTTTCTTTCATGATCTCTGATAAACTGACATCCTTGTGATCATCCATTACTTCTTTTAAATGTACTAACATAGTCTAAGCTTTCTCTGATTCTTTCTCTTTATGATTCTCTAATATGATTTTATTTTCTTGACTCATGTTCATTTGTTCAACTTTAGCAATCAACCTTGGATAGTATTCAACTTTATGACCAACAATTTTGCAACATAGAAAAATAGGTCCTGCACCAGGGCATTCCTTAGCAAGATGTCCCAGTCTTCTGTAGTTATAGCATAGTGTCAAACCTCTTTTTCTCTTATACGTTCCCCAAATTATCTTGTACTGCACATTGGGATCACAGTGATGGATCTGCAATCTGCAAAAAATCTTTCTAGGTTCCTGCATCCACTTATTAGTCCAAAAATTCTTTCTATGCATAGGAATAATATATCTTTCTCTATTTCTATCAGTATTATTTATATCAACTCTTTCTTCTAACTGTACCCTAGCTTTAAGACTATGACAAAATCTACCAAACATACCTAGATTTATACTTTCGAAACAAAAATTTTCACTTATCTTACTCATATCAAATCATAAAGATTTTAACTCTTTCAAGATCTTACCTCCTTTCTTCAGATCGAGTTTCTTTTCTTAGCACAGAGCTTCGCAAGTCAAGTAGAATACTACACACTACAACGAGATCTATGCACATAACTTCTCTTTTCTTTACTTCAGTTCCAAGCAATCACAGTTTCAGGTCCCGACAACAGAACCATTTGTTGGCACAGGGGCAAACCCATGGTTCAACGCTTCAACAACACACCAAAAGAACCCTAACTACTGACCCTTTTGGCAACACCTGCAAAGCAGATGTAGTCTCACCCGAGGTAGAGGAAGGGGGGGCTACAGGACTCAAGTGTCTGTAACCAAGCTAGGACACAGATTTGTGATTATAATACTTCGCAAAGTACTTAGGAACAACACACATTAATTCATTATCTTTATTCACATCACAGATCAAACCCTAAATACAGATCGACGCAGTAACAATAACAAAATATACATCACACTTAGCATCAGAGGTTAGATCTAACTCATTCAACATAAACAAAACACTAAGCATTCATAGATCTATCTGTCATTCATAACATTCTAGTCACTAAGCAAATCCATAGCATAAACATTACATCACAAAGAAAACCATCAACACATGATATACGAGGTTCACCCCAGTGTGGGGCTACGTCCACCAATGAATTCTTCTTCTTTTATTAGTCTTCAATATCTTACATTCATTTGCTCCTGTGCACTAAGCTACAGAGCCAAGCTTCGCACTGGAGAGGTGATCCGTGCACTGCGCCCTATATCCACCTTCCCAAAATCAGGTCAACGCACAAAGCCAACTCCTCTATCAAGCACAGAGCCTTACATACATGTTTTGTTGAAAAAAGCAACTCAGAACTACTTGCCTCTTTCACTTAGCTACTTACTTAACACTTAGCCACCTCCTACAAACCCCTTCTACTTTTACATTAAATCCTTACATATTTATACATTTACAAAAAGGACTAATCATGGGTAAACCCATGGGATGACATCCCATAACCCATTACATAAAACCTAATAACCCTATGCTGGGTCCACAAAACAAGTGAGATCCCATGATCTCAGCTCCGCCTGGGCGCTCCATCTTCAACCAACCCATTGATGTCCAAAAAGTGGTCAATCCCGACCAATGTTTCCTCAAAACTTGGTTGAGGTCCAACACTCCCCATTCATGCATAGTAGGTACAACCTTTGGAAAAATCGGAATAACAGAGAAATCAAACGGAGCAAATCTAATATCCAAAATGGATTCCATGGCCTTCAACATCCTGGATCAATGGACTCACCAGTATATTCTTCCTTCATGGAGTCGCCAGGTGAATGGTGCAGTCATAAATGGTGTCCAACCCATGTTCACCATCAGGAGCTAGAGATGATCATTGTCAATCTTCCTAGGGAAAATGTCTTCGTTCCTTCATCCCCGAAAACGACGCCAAAAGATGTTAGTGTTTGATGCCCAAAAAAGTGCAACATGGAATTCCTGCATGCAAATGGATTTCAATGCCTTATTACTTATATATATTTAATAATATACGAAATAGGTGGAACCCCGTTATGGAATGATTAATTGTGATCATGACTACCTTGCAAAATTGATTCTACAGTTTGGGAGTAAACCCAGAAATTTGAAACCGCTTTCTAGATGAATGATGGGTGTGTTGGCAATTTAATTTGAAAAATAAATGAAAAGGGAAAAATGTGTGTTTAATAAGCATCTTGGTTTATTCTTGCTACACTTATATTTTGACTTGTTGATTCAAACTCCAAGCATGATCCACATATAGTTATGGCATATTTCACTTATGGTATACTTGTGATTACAATGGACAATTGATAATTTTTATAAGGTGGCAATCCTTCACTAGCAAGGAATGGGGGACATGACATGTTTTGGTGCTAAGTGTTGAGTATGCATATAAAACTAATGAGCTTAATGAAAGGAGGCAAATTCGAATTTTTGATTGAAATGTTATGTGGAAAATGTAGTGGACTATGCATTGGATGTATTGGGTGCGCTCGTACTTGGATCTAGTTGATGGAAATTAATGTGAGAAACGATGTGCAATTACTGCACGTCGCTCTAACCCTACCTCGAGGTCGTCACCCTCACTTGGTTTGCATTTGTGTTAGTTTCTTTGGCTGGTGCTGCCTCTGTTTTGCTTGGCCTTGGAAAGAATAATGGTGCTTGTTGGTTTTCTAACATTCTCCATAGAGGTATGTTGGCTCTTACTTCTCCATTCATGAACTGTAGCTCCACTCTAGATAAAATCATGATGTTGGCTCTTAAATTTGCTTACAGACTGTGTTTTATTTCCAAAGTTTATAATGGATGTATGTGGTTATCATAGCTGTGCAAATTACATTTACATGTAGTTTCCTCTTTGTTGGCATTTAAATGTTTCAAGCTGAGAATAGTGTTCGAAACTCCTTTCTGTTTGGATTATGTGATTGCATTGTGCCCACAATGAGTGCTTCTTCTATTGTTATGACTGTTGGAAAATAATTACGACAAGTATTTTTCGGTTTCACTCATCTCTGGTGATTAAAATTCCAGGGTTTTCTTTTTCTGAGAAACAAAAGAACATTTTTTTTCCCTCACATAACACCATACCCTTTACCCAGTCTTTGGAAGACTTGCAACTCCTTCAAATTATCATTCAATTGTTTGTGAATAGGTAGGCGTATTTTGTTTGCAACCACCATATGAGGTCTGTGGAAAATTTGTTGTCGAAATAAATGGTTAAATGGTTTTTTTGCAAATCCCTTATGAATGTTTCACCTTTTCGTGCCCATACCTCCGTTCTTTTATCTGGTGTATGGAAATTAGTAGATTCAAACTCTGGTCCTGATGTATGTTATAGTGATTAACCCGACAATGGGAAAGACAGGTTAAATGCATGAAGTATTGGCTCATTTGTTATGTATCCATGGGGGTTTGGTCGATTTTGAAGTTATATGATGTTAAATTAAAATGATGAGCACCGATTTCATATGAGGTTTTGAACCCAGTTTGTTTACGGAGCAAGTATTGAAGGTTGTGATACAAGCGTTGAATAGTGAAAGGTCGATGGATTTATGTTGTGTTCTCAGCCTCCCATGCATGCTTGATGTAGTTTGGTTTTAATTGTTTTGAATGAATATGTTAACAGTCTCTTATAAAACCTCTGGTAATAAAAGAAAAGGAAGGGGGAAATTGAATGTTGTAAAGTTTGACAATCCCTAAACTTTCTTGGGGTTTTATATTGGGTACTATAAAAACTTTGTGCTTTGGATTTGAATTATTAGTAGAGAAAAGTTTTGGCAGTTGATGGTGATGATGATTTTTCAATAGATATTATTGCATATAATAGAACAATAATCATCTTTTTCCCTTTCATTATCTCACTTTTCGCTCATTATATGTCCACCGCCTTCCCAAATACATTAAAAGCATTCCCTGTTCTATTATTATGAATTTCATTTTTTGAAAAGAGAAAGGATTAATTGTTGAAATAATGTAACTGCTAAGAGTATTCTTATTATTATTGATATTTTATTTATAGGATCAATCCCCATTGTGGATTGATCATGTCAAATATTGTAATAGGACCAAATACCCTTTTGCGGATTGGTCAACATACAATTATAATCATCTTTTTTCCCTTTCATTATCTCACTTTTCGCCATTATATGTCCAGATCGCTTCCCAAATACATTTAAAACATTCCTTGCTCTATTATTATGAATTTCATTTTTGAAAAGAGAAAAGGATTAATTGTTGAAATAATGTAACCGCTAAGAGTATTCTTGTATTATTATTGATGTTTTATTTATAGGATCAACCCCATCAGGATTTGATCATGTCAAATATTGTAATAGACCAAATACCCTTTGGCGGATTGGTCAAAAAACAATTATAATAGGCGCAATGCAGTCGGCCTCAACAGCTTAATAAGAATACCCGTGAATATAATAAAGCGGGTTTAACCACCCGCATTGAGAAGTCAGCCTTGCCGCTGAAAGACACTTCACACGCGCTTCTAACTGTATAAATAAAGCGATGCCCATATATATTTGATCACAACTCACTTGCTCGATTTGAGAGACAAGTTCTGATCCGCTACTCTGAAAGGAGAGAGAGAGAGAGAGGGCGCATATCTTGGGAGAGGACTTCGTTTTAGCATAAAGATCTCTTGGCATTGTATTGGCTATTTATATTAAGGAAGTTTTGTCGGTTTTCTTCCCCAGAGGGTTTCCTAGGATAAATGCCGTGGTCTCTTTGTGAATGTGTATTTCTCAAAGGATCTTGTTCTTTATGTTGCCGTTTATCTATTAGGAAATGCAAAAGAACTATAATAATGGTATAAACATTAACATGGTATCGATCCAACCCGAAGAGGAAGAATATTTTGCAAGAGGAAAAAACGTCACTATTGCAGTACCTGCGAATTAGGGTTTTTTTCAAAAGTTAATCTTTTTAGCCCTAAAACCACTTAGAAAGGTGTGCCCTCCCCCAGGGATCGTTTTGGCACTTAGAGCGCACTTTTTTAGTGGTTGGATCTCCTGAAAAGTGAACCCTAGTTTCACAAAGTACCGTAAAACCGGAAAACCGTGAAAATCGTAGTCACCATAAGTACCGTAGAGTACCGTAAGTACCGTGAAAACCATAGCACCCTGCAACTGCATCAAGTTTGAGGGGGTAAAGTTGGATTTTGAAATTGGTAAACCAGCATACTCGCTTCAGCTCAACGCATCTATTCCCCGGATCGTAAAAAAAATTAGGGTTTCTTCATAAAACCCTAAGTTGTAGTTGTAGTTGCATTTGCAGTACCTGTTGCAGTTGCTGTCGTAGAACCAGTTGCAATAATTCTTGATATTTTCTCAAGAGTTGGCAATGGTTACCGCTGCTACCGATGGAGCCACCAATTACAAATGTCATCAAAGGCATGTACTCTCACATATGTTTAATGGTTAAACCCTAAAGGAGAAGGATATCTTGCCATAGATCCGCAAGGATCTCTCAAGATCCAACACATTCGGGGAGGAAAATTTATGCAACCCGTGTGTGATTATTCGATATGCATTTGGCTTCCGCCACATTATTAGTGTGTGTGTGTGTGCGTGTGTGTGTGCGTGCGTGCTTTCGTACGTTTCTGCTATGAACAAATTATTAGTTGACTGGGGTGATCACATAGCTTATCCTCTAACCTCAACTTTTGTCAATATAGCTTATTGTCTCAATACATAAAAAGACAGTTGAAGAAAGCAACACACTTGAGTGAAGGAGACTTGTAAGAAAAGAAAGAACTCATTCTGAGGACAAGGCTCTAGGTTTGACTAATCAAGATTAATATGATTCAAAGGTACACATGACAAGTTGATGACTATAGTTGAGATAACAAATGTCAGTATTATATTTGATAGCATGTGATCATATAGAGGTGTATATGTTTTTCCCATACAACTAACACCCTCCTCTTAGGAGAAACCATGTGTTGGTTCCGTGTTTCATGGAAGAATAAGCTTGGTCACAACATCATGAGAGTGTTGACCTCATTTCATATTATTGTATTCCTGCGACTCAATCTTTGCTTCGATAAATTATAAGTGATACCTCTAAAGGAGCTACTAGATGATTGTTCGCGCTATTGCTTTATACTATCGTGAGGGATATTACCTTTGCTTATTGTTTTGGCCGACTTTGCTCCAAGTCACATGTAATAACCCTAAGGAAGCTTTAGTGAAGGTTGCAAGGCAACGGGATAAAGAAGAAACCATAGATGAAGCAATCATCATTGGAAGAGAAGAAGGTGACTTGCATGAACTAAAGGGTCGTTCTGGCCGCCACACCCACGCCATTGAAGAATTTTGGCATAGAATATTAGTTCACATCAGCTACAAGGCACTACCATACATATGCAAAGCGGTCATAGTTTTACTAGAACTCAAGGGTGACCATGAAGGAGTATGCAATGAATGCAATATGGGAAGAACATGAAGAACCCATTTTCGAAGAGAGGGACAAGAAGGAAGAAGGAGTCCTATAACTCATTCATTTAGATGTATGTGGCTTCCACGTTATCATCCTCCATTAAATGAGTATGTATACTATGTATCATTCATTAACAATTATTATTCCTCGTAAAATACCTAGATATATTTGAAGCGTTCAACAAGATCAAGGAATTCAAAAACCTTGATAAGAGAACCCTCAGTAAGGAAGATTAAGATACCAGTCGTGACAATGAGGAGAATATACCGTAAAAAAGAGTTCATGAACTTTCTGCAAAGATGTTGGGATCAATTTTCCCAACAAAACAAGCAGTCAATGGAAGAACGTAACCATACTGGTCGCGGAAGACTATGATCCATGATCAATATCTCCTATGTGCTTATGGGCAAAAAACAACAATGGAACCGGCTTATGCAGAACCCATTGCCTCCATAGTGCACTTGGGTTCAAGACACTGTAAGAGATGTTCACCAGAGTAGCTCATAGGTAACGCATCTCAAAATATTTGGTTGTCCAAGGTTTATTCATATACCAAAAGAGAAAAGAAACAAGTCGAAACCCTCCTAAAGAAGGGAATATTTGTGGGATAACGTGAGGTCTCCCCAGGCCTCTTGTTATATATATATATCAAGTCAACATCACATTGAGATCAGCAAGGATGTGACCTTTGTTGAATATGCGTAAAATACCAAGAAATCAAAAATATGCCATCTTGAAGAGGTATGTGAAGAGGAACCCGTAATCCCTAATACTACAATGAGGGAGGTTCCTGCATTACATAACTAATGAGGGTGTCAGAATCGATGAGGAACTTCTAGAAGACCATGATACAATAGAAGTGCAAGAACTCGATGATGATCCTCCATAAAATAAAGGTAGCTTGGGCTAGAGAGCTTCTATTCAAGATGGAGAAATATGGTGTTCCAGAAGAAACCACAATACAGGTGAAGAGACCAAATCCAATCTCCAGTTACACGGCTTTAATATGCAATCTACTTGATGAAGAAACAACATGTTTTATCTTGAAGAAGCCATTTAGAGAAAGAATGGACGCCAAGATGAGGAATACTAATCCATAATGAAGAACGAAATAAGGGAAATAGTTCCCAGATCAAAGAATAAAGATGGGGTATCCCTACGATGGCTCTTCAAAAATAAAACATGATGCTAATGGAAGTATTGAGAAGTATAAAGCAAGATTTGTTGCTCGTGGACTTTCCTTAAGGGAAGGCATTGAATATGAAGAGACGCTCACCTTTGTGGCTAGATACACTTCGATCAGACACATTATCAAGTTAAGCATAAAATTTAGGATAAAGTGGAATAACGTATGGATGTGAAGACAACTTTCCTAAACGCACTGTCATCGAGTGAAGTGTATATAGAGAAACCCCAAGGATTTGAGGTTGAAGACAAGAAGTCTCATGTCCACAGATTGAAGAAACACTTTATGAATTGAAGCAAGCTCCTAAAGCTTCAGGCGGTCAGTATAAATGCCACGGAAGCTTAGATTTACTAAGAGTAAAGCGTAATTTCTAAATCTCTCGCTTCAAAATTATGGATAATGAGCCGCTAATCTTAATGCTATATGTGGATGACTTATTCTTAACCGAGAAGAAAACTCATCACCGAATGTAAAAGGAGACTTGCCATCGAATTTGAAATGAAATACCTTGGCATAATGCATTATTTCTGTGGTCTTGAGGTATGGCAGTCCGTATAGAATATATTCCTTAACCAAGGAAGTACACATTTCAAGATCTTAAAGAGATTCGACATGATCTTTAATCGAAACCCATGAATACACCCATGGAAGCTAAGTCAAGTCGGCCGGTCGACATTTCAAATTTGATCGATGCCATTAATCGTATTGCATTGCATTATTGATCACCGACAAAATTGACAACACCGACCAGACATTTGTTTTCCATGAACACCTTGATTCAACTTCTGGTAGAACCCAGACATGTACACCTAGTGGTTGCAAAACATGTGATGAGGTACCTTAAAGGTACAATAGATTATGGTCTCGCTTATGATAAAGATCATAATTTCACATTGGAGGCATTACACCGATTCAGATTAAAGGAAGCGTCGATGTAGTGCCACCCTCCTCGATGCTGTTTCATTTTGGGATAAACCATGATTTCATGGAAAGCGCAGGGAAGCAATCCAAAGATTTCTCTCAGCATAGCGGAAGTAGAGCACATTGCCACATGTTCTACTAGTCGCTTCTTTATATGGCTTCGTATTGCTCAATCAGTCTATTTGACCTAGAGATGGAAGCAACCACGATCCCATGTGACAAATCCGAGCTGCATAAAGATGACAGAATCTTGTATTTCATGATGTCAAAGCACATGAGATTCACTTATCATTACATCCATGACATGGTGCGAAGAGGAGCCTTGAAACCTCTCAGATAAGTTAAAGCAATGATGAACATGTTGTTGATGTGTTGACCAAACCCTATCTCTTTCGCTTTAAAGTTTGAACACTTTTTTGAGATAAGCTTGGTATAGTCCTGAAGGACCCTCCCCTCAAAGGGGAGTATATATGTTCCTTGCTTCAGACCTCACTGTTAGATCGCAGCAAGATGATTCCTTGCTTCCGACTTCGCTAGATCGAGACGTAAAGCAAGATGATGTGTGATTCCTTGCTTCTGACCTCACTGTTAGACATAAAGCAAGATAATTCCTTGCTTCTGACCCCACTGTTAGATGTAAAGCAAGATGATGCGTGATTTTTTTCTTATGACCTAGTTATTAGACGTAAAGCAAGATGATTCCTTGCTTCTGACCTCGTTGTTAGACATAAAGCAAGATGATGATGTGTTCCTTGCTTCTGACCTAGTTGTTAGACGTAAAGAAAGATAATTCCTTGCTTCTGATCTCGTTGTTAGACGTAAAAAAAGATGATGATGTGTTCCTTGCTTCTGACCTAGTTGTTAGACGTAAAGCAAGATGATTCCTTGCTTTTGACCTTGTTGTTAGACGTAAATCAAGATGATGATGTGTTCCTTGCTTCTGAACCAGTTGTTAGACATAAAGCAAGATGATTCCTTTCTTTTGACCCAGTTGTTAGATGTAAAGCAAGATGATGTATACCTTGCTTTTGACCTAGTTGTTAGATGTAAAGAAAGATGTGACTGACATTGAGCTACCAGCTTATCAGCTGTGACATTGAGCCAATGTAGTACTTTGATGTGCCAACCTAGTGCTGTGATGAGGTATCATTTTTTTACTGATACATATTGATACATATGATGATGGTATTCTTTCAAGAATGACGATGTTGCCGATGAAGAAAACTTTCGATGATTTATAGATACACCAACCAAGATGATATTGATGATGTTGTCCTCCTACCTGATGTTGTTGATGATGCTATCCTCTCTCTCTCACATGATGCTGCTGAAGAATACCCTTCTTGTTAAGGGGGAGTGTTGAAATAATGTAACTGCTAAGAGTATTCTTATTATTATTGATATTTTATTTATAGGATCAATCCCCATTGTGGATTGATCATGTCAAATATTGTAATAGGACCAAATACCCTTTTGCGGATTGGTCAACATACAATTATA
>SNQJ01S0018689.1:0-12320 GCA_010110895.2 Picea sitchensis
CAACATGTGCCACAACCAAAAGCCCTCATCAATTTCATCATCCAAATCTGATTTGTAGCTTTGTAATAGACCTGGTGTATATGATCACATTCCTGCAAACCTTCCTTAACTTTAAAAACAAGAGAATAACATTTTCATCAAACTTTTCTTTAGTCTCACATGCCTCTTTTTGGAAAAAGAGTTATAGAAAAAATGGCATACCTTGTTGAATTCTAGCTTATTCTAGAGAGCGACCTTGTAGAGCGTTCCTCGCAAAAATTATTTGATGAAATGATCTGAAACTGTTACAAAGCATACTAAAGACTGTACCCTAACCAACACATTTTGTCTCACTGAATTTGGATCTATTATGAAGAATTTATGACATTGTTACCCGAAACACTTGATTTTGACTAGTTTCAGGACTGGCCACAAACCCTATTTTCCACATCGTGTAAATCCCAAAATACAACGACCCATAAGCTAAATTTTTAACCACATATACTTGGATATGTTTTTTCACTTTAATAGCAATTTTAGGATATGAATCATTATAGAAAAAAAATTATAGCGAAAATGGTGATATGACCTGAAAATAACATACCTTAGAAAGCACCATCAAAAGAATTTATCTTTCCTTGCATTTCGGCCTTCTTTTCTTCACTTTCCTTAGAATTTCGTCTGAGATATCATTTTTATACCTCAGACACCTATAGATATTCAATATTCTCAAGTGTGATTCAAATGAGAGAGCCTTGCCTCTTATTTATACTCTCCAAGTAGCTTCCTTAAAAACATCTTCTAGGTCACTTGCCCCACTTTCCTTATTTTAGGGTTGGGTCCACTTCTAATTTCCCCATTAAAATTATTATTGAAACAATTTATTTTTTATTAACTTTGAATTATAATACACTCATCACTTCAGTTTATTATTTACCTTTTAAAATCTCTTAAACCACTTTGATTACTTTGACCTTTTGGGGCTTCTAGATGACATATGAGGGTCCTCCAACTTCGTAAGGCCATAACTCTCAAACTAGTAGGAATGTAACTCTCTCAGAAGCGTGAGAGTTATGTGGCGTTCTACATAACACCAGAAATGGAATGAATTGTAATATCCATATAGAATAATTATTATGCAGTATATCATAACTCATACTAATACCCATCAAAACAAACTTGGGTCCATTACCCAAGCACAGGGTCTCCAACTTCTCATGAAAATAACTCTAGGGGGAATTATGTGATGTTCCACATGCCACGAGAATGAAATGACAGAACTATATCAATAGGATATTTCACGACAAATTCACTTTATTCATCTCATTATTTCACAATTAGGTAGGTTCTCTTACTCACAAAGCATCTTCGGTGAGGAATTTCACCATAAAGAGAGGGACCACTTTGGAGTTCATCCCATAATTAATCATGGGTTCTCTTACTCCACAAAGCATCTTCCCGTGAGGGCTTTCACCATAAGGGGACCACTTTGGAGTTCATCCATATTTACTTCTTATCAACCATGAAAAAACAATAATGAGTCATATTTACATCAAACATTATTGGGTCCATTAGCCAAACCTTTGTTCTACGGGTCTTTCTTCAAGGGTTGACATCAATGACAACCAACCTTAATCAACATGAGTTTCATTGCGATTGTGTATGTGAGTGAATATTGTATTATGAGAGATGATATTGTAAGAGAAAGAAGAGGAAGTTACAATGGGTGTGATATAGGTTGTATCCCTTAATTTTTTCAAATAGTAAAAAGGAGGGATCTAGAAATTTCTCTGGTGGACATAGTCCACACCAAGTGAACCACATATATCTATGCCTCTATTGTATTGTGTATATTTTGTGTTTTATTTCTTCATTTGTTTTTTTTTATTGCTATGCAATATTTTTTTTATAACAACTGGTATCATAGCCAAAGGTAACTCGCGGGAAAATAGGGTTCCTGGTTCAAGTGGGAGCAATGGCGAAACATGGAAAGTTTAGGGTCGAGAAATTTAATGACCAAAACTACCAATTATCGAATATGCAGATCAAAGATTTTTTATATCGAAAGGATGTTTACCTATCGTTGGATGGAAAAACTAAAAATTTGGCAAGTATGATGGATGGAGAATGGGAGGTTCTCTATAGAAACACACTAGGAATGATATGGCTAAGCCTGATAGCGTCGATGGATTTCAATATCTCAAAAGAAAAGACAATGAAGGAGCTGATGGATGCATTGGCTAAACTATATGAAAAACCCTCGACCTCCAATAAGGTATCTAATGAAGCAATTATTTAATATGAATATGTTATAAGGTGGGTTTATTTCCAATCATTTAAATCAATTTAATACGGTTACTAATCAACTAAGTTATGTAAAAGTGGACTTTGATGATGAGGTTAGGGCTCTTCTAATATTGTTCTCTTTTTCACAAAGTTGAAATGGCTTGGTCAAGGCTGTAAGTAAATCTGTATTTGGTTCAAACACTCTGAAATTTGATGATTTTGTTGGTGTTGTCCTTAGAGATGAAATGCGATGGAAAATCACAGGTGAGACATTAGGTAATGCATTGACCATGGAGAAAAGGGGAAGACAACATGATATAGGAAAGGGATCAAGGAACCACGTGAATTATAGGAAGGGAAGATCCAAATCCATACTCGGAAATATAAAGTGTTGGAATTGTGGGAAGAAAGGACATATGATAAAATACTATAGATCTACAAAGAAACAAAGACATGGACAATAGAAAAACAACTAGGAAGCAAATGTAACAAATGATGTGTTACAATATTATTTGATTTTTTCTGTAGATAATATTTCTGAGTCTTGGGTAGTAGATTTAGGGGCTTCATTTCATTCCACACCAAATAGGAAATCTTTTTTATATTATGTTCAAGGTGATTTTTGACAGGTTCATTTGGGTGATGATGCACCATGAAAAATTGTTGGAATGGGTAAGGTACAAATAAAGAAAAAGAATGGAAACCAATTTTATTGAAAGAGGTAAGACATGTTCCATATCTAAGAAAAAATATAATTTCAATAGGGAAGTTAGGAAGTGAATGTTGTATATATACATTTATAGATAAGGTGTGGAAGGTCATCAAAGGATCATTGGTGATACAAAAATGAGAGAAGGTAGGTACATTGTAATTATGTACTGGTAATACTAACTCTTATATATTGTTATCTTCTAGAGGAGTAGATATAGAATTATGGAATCATAGTCTTGGAAACATGGGTGATAAGGGGATGGAGATACTCCAAAACAAAATTGTTTCCAGATCTTAAAGAAGTTAACTTGGATTTTTGTGAGCATTGTGTTTATGGAAAACAAAAGAGAGTCAGATTTCTCAGAGTCGGGAAGGAAACAAAGAGTGAAAGGTTAGATATTGTGCATATAGATGTATGGGTACCATATCAGTTATCATATCTTGGTGGATATCGTTATTATGTTACATTTATTGATGATGCAACTATAAAAACTTGGGTTTATTGCATTTGACAAAAATATGATGTTTTCGACACTTTTAAGAAATGGAAATCTTTAGTTGAGAATGAGATAGGAAAAAGGTTGAAGCGTCTCAAATCAGAAAATGGAGGTGAATATTGTAGCAAGGAGTTTGATGATTATTGTTCATAACATGGTATTTGAAGAGAGAAGAAAGTTCCAGGAACACCACAAGAAAATGGTGTGTCAGAAAGGATGAACAAAACAATCATGGAATGTGAAAGGAGTATGAGATTGCATGCTAGGTTTCCCTTAAAATTCTGGGTGGATGTTGTAGATATTGTTGTTTACTTAATAAATAGAAATCCTTGAAGCTCTTTGGATGGTGGAATTCCATAGGAGGCATGGACAGGTAAAAAGGTAAACTATTCATTTTTGAAGAATTCTGGTTGTAAATCATGTGTCCATATTGATAAAGAAAATAGAACAAATCTTGAAGAAAAATCAAAGAAGTGTAGATTTATTGGATATGGTGTTAATGATTTTGGTTATCGATTATAGGATTATGAAAATAAAAAAATCATTTGGAGCAGATATGTCATAATCAATGAGAAGGTCATATACAAAGATCAGTTGGAGGGAAAGAAACAGGAAAAAGAAAAACCAAAATACACAGTTCTTGATGAGATCACTGAAAAAGAAATTCCAAAGGTACTAGAAAATCAAAATATACAACAACAGGAGAAAAAAGTACCTCAAACTCCTGAAAGTGTTTTCAAAATATCTACCAGGTTAAGTAGACCCCCTAAAATATACTCTCCTTCATTGTATTATTTATTGTTGACTAATTATGGTGAACCAAAAAGTTATGAAGAGGCAATGCAGGTAGACACTAAAAATAAGTGGGAGAAAAGCATGAAAAAAGAAATGGATTACTTAGTAAATAACGATACTTGGCACTTGGTTCAGTTTCCTACAGGAAAAAGAGCATCGCAGAACAAATGAGTTTACAGGTTGAAGGAGGAAGATGGAGGAAAAAATCAATACAAGGCTAGACTTGTTGTAAATGGGTTTGAACAAAAGAAAGGTATAGATTTTGATGAAATATTTTCTCATGTTATTAAAATGAATTCAATGAGGACTATTTTAAGTCTTGTGGAAATATAATATTTTCATCTTGGACAGTTAGAAGTAAAACCAACTTTTCTCCATGGGGATTTGGAGGAAAATATTTATATGCAATAGCCACATGGGTATGAGGTCAAAGAAAAGGAGAATTTGGTACACAAGTTGAAGAAGATATTGTATGGCCTAAAGAAATCTCCAAGGTAGTGGTATTTGAAGTTTGAAAGGTTCATGATAGAACAAGGTTATAGTAGATGTCATTCTGATAACTGTGCTTATTTTAAAAGGCTAGAAAATGGAAGCTATATTATCTTGCTATTGTATGTACATGACATGATTGTTGTAGGGTATAACATGCAGGATATAAATGTGCTCAAAAGGAAATTAGATAATTCATTTGCGATGAAGGATTTTGGAGTTGCAAAGAAAATCCTTGGTATGAGAATAACAAGAGACAAGAAAATCACAAATTGACATTGTCTTAGGGTGAGTACATAGAGAAGGTGTTGGAGAGGTTTAGAACGCAGAATGAAAAACCAATTAGTACACCTTTGGCAAGCCATTTTAAATTAACCAAGTAAATGTGTCCCAAGACATGGGAGGAGATGGAATACATCTCTAGGGTCCCTTATTCATCAACAGTTGGAATCTTGACGTATGCTATGGTGTGCACAAGACCAAATATTGCACATGCAGTGGGAGTTGTGAGTAGGTATATGAAAAATCCAGGTAAAGCACATTGGGAGGCAATAAAGTGAATTCTTAGGTATTTGCGAGGTGCTAGTACTCATGCATTATGTTTTGGAGGTTCAAACATTGGTCTACAAGGATATGTTGATTCAGATATGGCAGGTGATAAAGGTAGTAGGAGGAGCACCACAGGGTATGTTTTTACTGTAGGTGGAACAACAATAAGTTGGATTTCAAAAATACAAAAGGTTGTTGCACTTTCAACAACAAAAGAAAAGTATGTTGCTACTACAGAGGCTAGTAAAGAGATGATTTGGTTACAGAGGTTTATGGAGGAATTGGGAAAGAAACAAGAGATTAACAGGTTGTACTGTGACAATGAGAGTTCCATTCATCTTGCAAATAACTCAACCTTCCCTTCTAAGACTAAGCATATACAACTGAAGTACTATTTCATGTGATTTGTCTTGGAAGATGGACAATTTAAGTTGGAAAATATACATACTAGTCATAATCTTGCAGACATGTTAATAAAGGTATTAACTAGGGAGAAATTGAGTTCCTGCTCCGTTTTAGTTGGTATTCAAGCATGAAGGTGAAGATGAGAAATTTTCCAGGTCCAAGGTGGATCATAGTCTAGTAGGTACACTAGCAGTGGAGTTTTTTTAATCAATCTCCAAGTGGGAGATTGTTGGTTATGGAGCCTATTTATCTTCCTAATTTATATGCATGTTAAAGAAACTATAAAATGCACCATTATCGCCCCCTTCCCTGGCCTTGAGGGGGTCGAATTGTTTTTTTAATTCCTTGTGAAATATTGTAATTTCGTAGTCAATCTGGACCATTCATTATAAGAATGCAAATCTGACGGTAGAAGTTATGTTAGGGTTTTTTTCCTCAGAAGGAAACCCTCTTTTCATGAGGGAATTGTATTGCAGTTGTGTATGTGAGTGAATATGTTATTCTGAGAGAGGATATTGTGAGAGAACGAAGAGGAAGTTACAATGGGTTTGTTGTATGTTGTATCCCTTCATTTTGTTGGATAATAAAAATGAAGGACCTAGAAATTTCTTTGGTGGACGTAGCCCACACTAGGTGAACCACATATATCTGTGTCTCTATTGTATTGTGTATCTTCTCTATTTTATTTCCACATTTTTTTTTATTTTATTTCTCTATGATATTGTTTTTCTAACACAAGAGATGTATCTCATACATGTACTACCATATACCAAGTGAGTACCTCAAATGTATTCCACTATCCCAAATATGTTCCTCTAAAAATGAACCATAACATCCATGAACTAAATACCAAGAATATGTATCAAGCATGTATCAATATCACCAAGATGTAAGCATGTACCGAAAGAGCCTCCAAGACATGCCTTAAGCATGCACCATACCATCCATGATAAACACACATAAAACATACCTTCATCAAACTTCGCTACCAAAACTTCATAGCCAAAACTGTGCTACCAAAACTTCGCTATCAAGACTTCACGGAAAAAACTTTGCTATCGAAATTTTGGGCTACAAAAACTTTACAACCAAGACTTCGCTACCAAAATTTTTGGCTACCATAAATTCACTACCAAAACTTCACCACCAAGACTTCACTACCAAAATTTTTGTCTACCATAATTTCACTACCAAAACTTCACCACCAAGACTTCGCTACCTAAGAAATGCTTCGAAAATATTTACCAAAAGATCACTTAAAATATAGATAATCATTGAACTTGTGTGTGTAATTATGAGTGACTTCTTGTGGTGTATTTATACTTTCATAGAGTAACTTCTTCCCTTAATTCTAGGATCAAAATTTAATTTCTTGTTACAACCATTTTACCCTTTAATTAAGACTTGCAACTATTTGGGGGCTTCTTAACCATTCTTCAGGGCTTCCAACTTCATGAGGCCATAACTCCTCAACCGTGAGGGTCCACGTGGTGTACCATCTATCACTGGAAATGGAATGATGAGTACTATCCATATATGAGTCTCTTACTTGCATTTTTCACTATCATTCATGTCCATATTCTTGTACGAACATCGGGTCCCATAACCACACCTCCAGGGCTTCATGTAGACTTCATCGAATGCACCCATCACATATGTTGACATCAACCACTCTTGTTGACATCAATGAAAACTAAATCACCATCAATATCAACCACATAAGTAGGGATTCCAGACTTCTCCAAGGGTTGACATCAATATACAAGGGTTGACATCAATGATAACCAATTGCCCAAACCAATTGTCCAATAGTTTTGTTGATCGTCGATAAAAAGGTTTTCCTCAATCATCGACACAAAGGTTATCACTGATCGTCGATACAAAATATTCCATTGTCCATCGATGAAGGGGTTTTATTGATTGTTGAAGAAGGGAAAAATATAAGAGAAGAAGATAAGAGAAAGAAAAGGAGAAGAAGAGAAGAGGGGAAGAAGAAAAAAAGGAAGAAAGGAAAGGAGACAAAAACTTGTTGTGGCCATAAAAGGAGAAACAAATATCATAATAAAATGAAATTTAAAGGGTATATCCATGGATACGAAGCCTACAAAAGTGGTAGTGATGGACACTAACCATTTATACTTAAATTTTTGAGTAAACACAAATTAGTGGTTTTCAAAGATCTAGGTGGTGTTTAGTGACTAGGATCCAGATAAAGATGAAATTTTTATAAAACATCAAAAACGTAGGAATGATTATATCCATTTATGATTCTCAAAGAATTTAAAAGGGTTTCGATGAGGATGCCAAAATAGGGCAAATCCACTATTCTTGGACACTTTTTGGGGATTTTTTAAATCTTTGGAGGAGGAAAAGGAACCTTGGATCACAAATCTAGAAAACATTATTTAGTCAACATGTTACCTCCTCAACAATCCAGACAACTTTGTATGGAGGAATTTTTTCCCAATTTTCCTCCATTTGGGAGATAGTAGTCGGTTTTGGCTAAAAATTCTAAGTTTGGAGAAAACATAAAAGTGCAAAGTTGTCAATTCCATATTTATACATAATTTGACTAGAGTATCAGACAACGAATCTGGAAGTTTTTGTGTGTTCACAATCATAAATCCTATTTATACATGATGTAAAAAAAATTATGATTACTGACATATTTTCTATTACAAAGTTCAGAAGATGGTCTCTCAGATAAATTGCACCACTAAGAATAGGGCATAATTGAGTAACAAATGAAAATTTCAGAAAGCCATGAATTTTAGCTCATAACTCAGAATGGGGCATGAGTATAGTCATTGGAAAGATGATTTATAGGATAATGTGACTAGAGAATTATAATTTGGAATAGTGTAGTTGTGTTCTTCATACATTGAGAATAAGAATGGCATATAGCCTAATTAATGAATATTTTACAATATCCATAATTCTAACAGTAATTGTTGCATGGACATTTTTTCATAATTAGAGGTATAGGAGGGACATAAATCAGGTTTATAAATGAGGAATAAAGATATGGATGGTGCACAAGATTTTTAAAACTATGAAGATGAAGTCAAATAGCAGCCTAGGAAATGAAGAAATAGAGTCCAATGGACACAAAAGAAGAGTGGAACCTATAGAGTTGATGAAGATCTTGTAGAGGGAAGTGAAAAGCTATAGAGAATATAATGAAAGATTGATAAGAGCTCCAAAGGAGTATAAAAAAATTAATTCTCAACTGCTACATAGTTTGAATAACCTACAGGCTACAAGGGAAATCAACAATGAGTCCAACATATGACATGCAACCAGTGCAGGGCATGAAGACAATACATATCTCATGATAGAAGGGATGAATACATAGGGCCAAGGCACTCAAGAAGTTTTAGTAGTAATCACCATTCACATAGACATTCACCTATAAGAGCACCTATAAATTCATAATCAAAGAGTAGACCAAGTGGATCGCCTGTCAGAAATCAAAAGAGAAAGGAGATATAAAAGGTCTCAAGGCATCCGTATTTGATGGAGAGAATAGGAAGGATAGAGAATCTAAAGACTGGTTGTTAGGCATGAGAAAATAATTTCAACTGCATAATTACTCATAAAATATGGAAGCAAATATTTCCATATATCATCTTCAAGGGAAATATTTTATGTGATGGGATCGACTAAAGCAGGTCAAGCATATTGATGAAAATAGAATCTCTTGGAAGTATTTTAAAAAACAATACATGTCAAAACGTTATTATTAAAATAAGATGAAAGAGTTATTTGAGCTTAATCTTGGGAACATGACCATAGAGGAATATGAGAAGAAATTCTTGGAACTTCTAAAGACTTCCCTTAAGGTGGATTTGCAGCCCATATTTCTATTACAACCATTATTGAGGTGTTTTCTTCTAAGTCCTTGTATCCATTAAAAATAAAATAATTTTCAATTTTTTCTTTTTCTTGTGCTTTAGATATTAGATGCATGTCATTTATTTTTCATAATGTAGAATTTGCAATAAATTTGTTGTTATTTTGTATTTTTCTCATATTTTCTTTTACATTTTACTTAGGTCACACAACTCCTAAGTAGGTATTTTTGGTACATCATAGTAAAAAATACCCACACACAGATTAGCAACTCTACTAGGGAAGTTGACCCTTGTCTCGTTCCTTAGTTTTGTGTGTGCTCCATTGGACCCTTAGTAGTTAATTTTTTCTTGTTTTTTGTTGTTTGTTTCTTGTGGGTTGTAGCCATAGTTTTTAAGTGAACCTGGAAGTAAAAATTCATTTCTAGCCTCGCCTGTAAGAAATTTTCAATAATTTAGTCTTCATATCATAGTGTGGTTTTATACTTACAAACTATGTGCACATGAATTTTCTAGGTTTCTCTATGCCCACATGCGATTCGTCCTAGTTTTCGTGCTAGGTTCTATTTTTTAGAATTTTTTCTGCTCATCCTCTATTATAGATATTTCATGGTATTTATGTTTAGTCCCCCTTGTTATGCTCTCGGATTAATGTTATTTTGTTGAGCTTTCCTATAGAACATTGTAGGCCAAGAAAGAGTTTTTTATTCCTTTAGTATTTGTTGCTTCTTGGGATTTTGTTTGGGGTTTCTTAGCCTATTTTAGTTTTAAATATTCCATAATTTATTTGTTGTCCAAATTATCCTTTTGATTTACTTAAATATTGATAAAAACTGGTTAATGGATAGATCTTTTACATTAAGAGTTTTAGCCCTTTTCTTTGGAAATCTTGAGGTTTTTCCTTTCATTCTTCCTTGCATTTTTTAGCATTATATCCATTATTTATTTGTTCATTTTCATAGATGCTTTATTTTAGGAAAGTGATTTGGTGAAGAAAATATCTATTTGAGATGAAATGTTGTTTTTGTTTCTTAGCACTTACATTATAGGTTTCTCTAGTCTCTAACTAGTTAGTATTAAGAACCTTTATTTTGTTGGTTGTTTCAAAAACGAAAAATACAAGATTAGGAAAAGTCATATTTTTGTTCAAAGAAAAAGAATCCTTTCTCTTTAGTACTTGATAAACTTACTTTTCCATATTTTCAACTTCTATTTCCAACATTATTTTTAGTTCCTTTTTCAAGATTTTTTTTTTTATGGTTGTACAAACAAGCCATACCTAAAGTAAATACTTGGTTCAAGACATTAACTTCAACCTTAAAATCAACAACTTAACCTTAACCAGCTAAAATCCCTCACTTGAGGACCAAAGTAATATTTTAGTTAGGCTTGGGTTGTCGAAATAGGCATCCAAACAATTTTTCATAACCACTTACATTTGAGGCATATTTGCTGACATATAGGGTATTTAAAATCCTTTATATTGGATATGGTTCAAAACCCATTCAACAATAAGTGTGCTCTATGAGAGTGGATAATGCCAAGATTTGAACCAAAGGTTTAATTAATACTCTTATCTCTTCTATCCTAAATATCCCCTGATTGTTGATTTCAACTAAATGTAAGGAAACCTATTGTATATATCTATGAAGAGGTATCTTAGTGTCCTTTCCCTAGGTTCCTACCTAGGTGGGTCTTGTAGGATGGAGGGCACCTAAGACAGGTTGTTTTTGGCCCGTAGAATTTTCCCCTAGTTCTCTTCATTATAACTATCTTCTTTTCATCTTCACTCACACGTGTACTAAACCTAATCCAACTGCTAAACCTATTCCACCTCTAGTTTCTCAACCTATGATGTTGGAAAATCATTTTCCCACACAAGGACTTGGAACAACCCAATTAATCACACCCCATCCTAAGAAACCATCTTTATCTAATCTTCCTAGAGAGCCTTCCTTTCAAAATATTTACATGAATTTTATGGATGTCAATATTCAAAACATGGTGACATTAGTATGGTATGACTCCTAAATTCACACCTTTTGATAAGGAAAATGAACCACCTCCACCTAATTTCCCTTTCTAAATTTCACAACCAAATTTTTAATATACTCCAAAACTACCAAATATTCCTTTGTGTTGTACTTCTCATAATCCCCATGTGAGGGATACTTATAATTATAGTATTGTGGATAACTTCACATAGTCCCCCACCACCATGTCTAACCTTGAAGTTATGTATAACTACTTAACATAGAAGAATTCCTTACTTTCTTCCTTGGCCACAATAGATCCATAAACACTACAAGGAAAACACCTTGTAGTGAAGGTTTTTGGAGAGGTTTTTAGTGTTACAAGATTTGGAAAATTTTCCAAAAAAACCTCTGCTACACCCTTTGTTGTTTGAAGTGGAGGTTTTATAAGAGGTTTTAATGTATGTTTCATATAACTAAAAAACATTGGGCGGGAGGAATTTTTAGCGGATGTTTTTTTTTCTATGTGTAACATCCCGCTCTGGCGCACCTACCAAACTTATTCTTTGAGGACACTTGCTCGCAAGTGATCTGGATTTTTATGATGATAAAACTTTTTCCTTCATTATGATGCGTTAAGTAATATGACATGATGTTTTACTACCTTGATGTAGACAAGTGCTGCTGACTCAGTTTCATTGAGTGTGCAGGGTTTCGGACCTTGAGGATGCAGAGGCATCGGTGGAACTCCCTTGGACTCTGGATTGAGTCAGGGAGTGGGCTAT
>SNQJ01S0018689.1:21339-34891 GCA_010110895.2 Picea sitchensis
CGTGGTGCATCCTGAAGGGCACGTCGCGCAAAGAAATGCAGGTCAGCGAGTGGCACCCTTGGAGCATGTGGTGCATCCTGAAGGGCACGTCGCGCAACGGAAGCAAACGAGGCGAGTGGCACCCTTGGAGCATGTAGTGAGTCCTGAAGGGCACGTCGCATGGATGATGCTGAGGAGACAACTTAAATGACCCTAAGATCTTAACGCCTGATAAAATTCTTAAAATGACTCCACTAATTAAATTGTCACCCTGTTCAAATCAAAACCTAAATTAAAACATCTCCAAGTTAAATTTGACAAGCCCTAAGAAAAGATTCTACAAAAAATAAACCTAGGGCGTAAAGTAAAACCCTCCTAGGTGTTAATTAAAGTCTTCTTAAAAGTAAAGGGGGTAAAGTAATGAGGGAATTAATTTAAGTGAAACCCATGGCCTTTAAACGATAAAGAAGGAATAAAATTTATTAAAGTGGGGGAGTATAAAAGCTAGGAATTTAGAAATATATTGAAAAGATTAAAAACTGCAGTTATCTTTTGGGTTCGAAAATAAAAATAACAAGAGAGAATTAAATAATAAAATTAAAGAAACTTAAGGAGTAAATTAAGGAGTAATTTAAGGAGTGATTAAGGAGTAAATTAAGGAGTAATTTATGGAGTGATTGAGGAGTAATTTAAGGAAAAATTTAAGGAGTGATTTTTGAGGAAGTAAGGGAATGGAGTCTTTTAAATATTAAAAAAAAATTAATTTTGGAGAACCCTAGGGAGGAGTGACACTTGGACGACGGAGAATGTTTAGAGGGTTGTCATTAAAAATTAATTAAATAATGATTTATGAATTAGGTCAGTCTCAAAAAATTCTATAAAAGGAGGGGAAAGGAAGGAAGAGGGGAAGGAAAATGGTTAGCGTAACGTACGCTGTGGAATTGTGGCTTGACGGATTGCTTGTGAGGAGTTGGGTTTGTCTCAGTTGTGTTGGAGTGGTAGCTCAGCTGTGGAGGCGAGCTGAGGTGCTAGTCTATCTCTGGTTCTTGTGTGGCCCCTTTGTGGCTCGGGGGGCTAAGGGGGAAGCAGAGTACCCTTAGCGTTTGGTTGGGAGGTACCGATGAGCTTTCTTTGGTCGGCAAGCAGAAGCAGTATGGAGCGAGGGAAGCGACACGGAGCGTGGGACGTCATCCGAGGCAAGCGAGAGGCAACGGTATGAAATTTTATTTTGGTAGAGTAACTGTCTAGTCATTTTCTTATGCGGTTAGAATGCGTTATATTAAGATGTCGCTTCAGCTATGGTGGTTTGATTAGTATGCTACAATGATTATTGTCCTGGAAACCTTGTGTGGTATATGTTGGGATCTGCTGTCTTGTATGCCGATTTTTATTGTTATCTTTACAATCTGGCTTTTATCTGAAATTTTTACCACTGCATTCTGCCCATGAGAAGAATGTATGTGTTGGGTGTTTTTCTTTATGGTCTGGATTGCAGATTGGGTATTGATCTGCGTTGATTGGGTTAACGACTGCGTTGAACCTCTGGCATTTTTGTTGTTTAAAGATTCAGTTGATCTGGTGTACATGTCTGGTATTCGTCGGCTGAGCGTTTGGCATTGTTACTTTTAATTTTTTTCTTTTCAGTAGAAGAACTCGTTTTCTTTTGTGTGAATTCGTGGAGCTGAATTCGTGGGGCACTCTGGATCTCGATTCTGCCTTCTGGGTATTGATTGGGCATTCCGCGAGGTATCTATGGCACTCTGCACTCCGGATTCGCACCTGCGTTGAAGAAATTCGATTGGCATCCCGGTTTTTTTTTCCTCTTGCCCAACGTTTGTTTTTATTTTTATCCTCTGCATAGATTGAGTTTCCCTTCAGACTGGCATTCTACCAGTGGCATTTGTTTTCTACTTTGGCCTGCGTTGATGGAGTATTTCGTTGGTCTGGCATTATATCAGTGGCTTTGTTTTCTCCTTGGGGTCTGAGTTGATTGAGTGCTTCTTTCCGTCTGGGTCGTATACAGAGGCGATTTGTTGGGCGTTTAACAGTCGGTGTGTTATGGTCCGCGTTTTTGGACAGGAACAATTTAATTGCAATCCTGCATGCAACCGAATTGCAATCTGAATCAAATCGAATTCCCTTTTCATTCGTTTTATTAACGGAATTACTGATATTGCGTTTGGGTTTTTGCCTTATAGTTAATGGATTCACATTGTTGTTTAGTTGTGAGCAAATTGACATTACTTGACTGTCATAACTGCAATGCGGATTCCTTCGCATTGTTAATTATTTATTTGCTGCGTTTTGGATGGCGTGTTATTATGGTTATTGCGTTGGGTTTTTTTTTTTTTCCTCCTCGGATTGCGTATTGTCACTGCGTTTGTTTTTGATAAAAATATTAATAGGTCATTTTAAGAGGTCCGCATTGACGGGTTAAAATCATAACCACATATTTCTCTGTAAGGTAATTTTTATCATTTAATTGGCTGGGGTATTGCAGCACCTGTAAGATATGGGTGCCAGCTGTACGATTGATTGGGTTCCGTTCATGATAGTTGAATTTGGGAATTACCTTATTGACATTGTATGACCACCCGATTAAGTGACTTTTATCTTAATCGTGTCATTCAATAGCGATAGTTTTCCTTTCCCAGTTTTGCCCTTTTTAGTACAGTCAAAGTTTCATTACTCTGTAGATAGCCACATTTTCTACTTATGATGTAATGGTTGTTTTCCGAGTAATGTTACCTATCATATGTTGTTGTTCTATATGTTGCCCCTTTAACTAATCGTGTCTTAATGATTGGCAAGGTTAATATTATTAGTTGGGCATTTCCAACTTTTGTCTTTTATCATTATCATTTTAGATTTAATATTTCATAGATTGCCATCGTAGCGAGGATGTATTGATATTCGCAAATTGAAGTTCCTATATTTATGATGTTGTTTCTATATATTGACATCTTGAGTTGATGGCTCTCTTAAATTATTGTCAATAGAAATATGGAAGGTTGTCATTGTCAATTTAAATTTTTATTATATTATAGAAATGCCTTTTTAAAGCCTAGGGTATATTGTCTTTCAATTGAGGATTCCTATAGTCATGATGTTTTTCCATGTAGTGACCTCTTTAATTAATTGATATTTTACTTATTGTTATTTAAATTGATAGTTGCCACATCCATTAAATACCCTTTTTACTTTTGTCNTTCAATTGAGGATTCCTATAGTCATGATGTTTTTCCATGTAGTGACCTCTTTAATTAATTGATATTTTACTTATTGTTATTTAAATTGATAGTTGCCACATCCATTAAATACCCTTTTTACTTTTGTCATAAAATTTTATTAAGTTAGATTGCCATTTTAAATTATGGTGTATAATGTTGTTTTCCAAATGATGTGTTACCATTGCTGCTTTTGAGGTTATATTGTAATTTAAAGTATGAGGTTATGTTGATTAAATTCAATTGTGAAGCTATTTATAGGATGACAAATCTATATACTGACCTGTTATTATTGTTGGTTATAAGTATGGTCTCATAATAGTTATTATCTTGCCATCTTCGATTATTCAAGAAAATGTGGCATTAAATAGGGTTATTTTATTTCTTGCCCCTTTCCTAATTAGGATGTTGTTTTCAAGTATGATGTATGTTGTTAGTATTTGTTTAATTGAAATGTTAATGATGACGTTTAAAGAGCAATGTTAATAATGTTAACTGCAACGATAATACCGGTTAGTTGCATTGTTAATAATTGTTAAGTTGAAATCTTTTGATGATGTTTAAAACGCAAATTTGTAAGGTCATGGTAAGGTATGGTATTAATCTTGGAGGCAAGGTGTGTTGATACGGAGAACCTAGCTAGTATTCAATAACATATAAGTCTTAGACATTGCCTCGTCATTAATTTAATGTTCGTTGTCCGAGTCCTTGATGCGCGCCTTCCGTAAGGGGCGTAGTTGTTCTTCTTATTTATGTTGTACTTGATTGTGGTCAGTTTTACTTCTTCATGGTTGCGTTTGGTTGGTTGTCTTCTTATGTTCATCCTGGTTGTGTCGTAGTCGTCGTCGGGTGGCGACGCAGAGTCGAATAGGTTGTTGTTTTTTGTCGAGTGGCATAGTACAGTTCAGTATGTCGCTACTTCTACACGCGCGCACACACCTCAGACAAAAAAAAATAAAAATAAATAAATAAATAAATTTGCACCTGTTACTAGAATGGTTTTCGTAACGAGGCGTGCGTTACACTATGCTTGTATTGGTAAAACACATCGGTGCATTCTTACGTAACCTACAACAGTGCATACATAAACCTAAAAGGCACCAGTGCTCCTATAATTATTATGCACCACTTTTTCCCTTTTTGTTGTATGAAGCACTGGTGCTTTTTTGGTTTATGTACGCACCGGTTTGTATGGTTTACTTCGTGCAACACCTATGCTCGTATAAATATTATGCACCAGGTCATTCTTTTTGTTTTATGGCACATTGATGCTCGTATAATTTTTATGCACTGGTTCCTGTGTTACCATGTGCATCGAAGTGAACTCAAATTTTGAACATTTGAGGCGATATGTCGGTGCCATTCTTTGTTACTAAGCATTGGTGCATATAATATATGTAAATCACCAATGCATATATTATATGTAAAGCACCGATGTGTATTGTAATCAGGTGCACCGTAATATTTTGAAACAATAAATATAATTATATGTTATGTTGTTTAAATAAGCAGTTCTTTTTCACATTTTTTATCACCGATGCTTCACTGTAATTAATAGGAAACAGTGTGTATAACTCATAAAAATGCATCGTTTAGTGAGTTAAAAAAAATACAATGCACCAATATGTATATATTTTAATTAAATGTTCTTACAAATTTTTAATTAATCGTCTCAAAATCAAATATTTTTATGACAATATTGTTTTTTATATTTTTATTATTGAGTTTTGATATAATGATTACATTAATGTGTTATCGTACGGAAGACACCTTTGTTGTTTCTAACAATGTAAATCAATCATACATTAATTAATTAACAATGAAAAATTTTACAACATTTGACAATGCAATAAAATAAGAAACTTGTTTTATTATATATGAATAAGTGACTCAATGTCATACAAAATGGGACAACGTAAAGGTCCACAATAACCAAAATGAAACCAATATGTAATTTTTACACTTATTGGTAACATGTCCTCATGCAATTGGGACAATATGTCGAGTAGATTAAAAAAAATCCATGATTTTCACAAATAAATATTCCAGCACATACAACTTGCAATAACATTCAATTATATTGATTATTATTCATCACTTGCACTATTGTCCTTGCTCAAGTTGCGTGCATGCCTCATTTCTTCATCACTTGTAGACAATATTGTACTTTGGTTATTTAACCTAATGTTTTCTTGATCATCTTATTTTTTGTGTTCCACCTCTTCATGTTATATATATATTGTACTTTGGTTATTTAACCTAATGTTTTCTTGATCATCTTGTTTTTTGTGTTCCACCTCTTCAAGTTATATATATATATATATATATATATATGATTTCGGTCAATTAGGTCTAGCCCGAGTGATTTGTGTTGCAGGGTGTTATTCCCCGCACCCAGGTTCAATTACCGCAAGTGACATGTTGAGATCTTAATTGAGTGAAAATGATTCGTCTTTATATAGAATGTGGTTTACCCTGGTACCATCCTCGAAATGAGGGGAAGTTCATGGTGGGTTTCCCCATGCATTGTTCCAAGTAAAAATTCAATTGGGTTTATCCCGAATGGTTTGTGATGCGGGGTGTTATCCCCCCCCAGGTTCAATTCCCGCAAGTAACATGTTGAGGTCTTAATTGAGTGAAAAAGGATTCAAATTTCTATAGAATGCGGTTTACCCTGGGTACTATCCTCGAAATGAGGGGAAGTGCCTGGTGGGTTTCCCCATGCATTGTTTTGAGTATATATATATATATATATGATTGTGTAAATAAAAAATCATATCATAGTAGTGATTGTTTTATTAAAAATACGCATTGTTTTGAATCCATGTCGCATGTCGTCTCTCAAAATATATTTTGTTGGATGCACTCCATACTTTGTTTACTGCATGTTTAATATGCCATGACAAAGCATAGTCGATATAATTAATATAAAGGTTTCTTGTTGTTTCATTAATTATAAAACAAGGGAATTTAAACAACATATATACTTACAAATTGTTCAATTAAACCATGATAATTCAATATATAGTCACAACCCATACTTAACCCAATGTCTATCAATTCTTCGGTTTTCTCTTCTTTGTATGTTAGTGCCTATTAGAAGACATCCATTGACGGGTGTGAATCAATTATTTAAATATAAATATCACAACAAAAATGAAATCTTTAGTAAGGCCAAAAACATATGTACTTGTAAACTTTGTGATCAACCCTTTTATTCCTCATCGTCATGTCTTATGTGTTGAATGGGTTTCATTTTTTTTTCTATGATAAAACAATTGAAAATTATTATTTTATGTGATAATTAAATTTGATGTACATAAAGGAAGAAATGAATGATTACATAACTCTGATGCATGTTGTTGTTGGGATGGATTCTCCTGTGATACAATTATGTTCATTTTTTTACCATTTCCTTGTAAACTTTTTTGGACATCCCTACCGGCATGTATTGGTTTTCCCCTCGTTTGTCCCTTGGAATTTATATGACACGCCTTAACCAACACACATATTTAATTTAAATCTGTAGATAATTCAAATATATTATATTTTTATCAAAATGTAAAGAACTTGCTTTGTTATCTTATTGGGATGAGCTACCATCACACTTGTTGCAACAAGTTGTTTACTTTGGACTTCTATCCGCTATATTCTATAAAAAGAAAATCCAAGAATCATCAGATATAAAAATTATGAAATATTTTTTAAAAACAATATTTTGGTGCATATAATAAAATAGTATGAGTCAGTGCATTAAGAATGTGTATACACATCGATATTTCATAACCGTGCTCTTATGAAATAAAACAATTTTTAACATTTTCTTTACAAATAGTTGTATTCATTCAGTGTTCTATAAATTAATAGAAGCATCGGTGCCCCATTATTGTTTATTGTGCACCTCCCAAACCCATGAATGAATTTAAAACATGATGTTTTCAATATTAAAATCAAGATTATTTTCATTTTAAACTCAACAGTGTTATTGACAGGAAAATCCACACCAGTGAACTATTCCTATATAGTGTAATTCGTTAATCGGGAAAGCATTTTTTTTAAATAAAAATGACAGCGATAGGATTTGGTATCCAATGCAATGAGTGGTCCCATTGCAACGAATACCAAACACCCCATATACAAGTAAAGAAACCCTTTAAAACATATTTCTTAAAAGAACATCTAGTTGTGAAATATAGAGAGGGGAACCAGGAGAAACAACAAGGAAGCTAGGGCTTCCAATACCAAATTTAACTATGAAACCCTTTTATTTTTTTGAGAATGCACTAATTTTTTTAGAATCAAATATGGGAAAGATTAAGATGATCAATCGAATTAAATCACATACCTGAAATTTCTCCTCTGGAAATTTTCATGTTACTTATGGTGATGCCTTACAAATTTGGCTCTTCAAAAAAATCCACCCACTCCAAAGTGTTTATTGGTTAATCTCTCTTGCACAAATATCCCCTCTAAATTTTGGAAAAATAATTAAATAATTATTAGATTTTTCATTTATAAACACATATATTTACAAAAAATGAAATTCTTGCTCATTTTTTCTTTATATATTTAAGCGTGTTGATGATAAATGCATGTTTTTTTTAACTTACTTTTTCGATGCACTATACTATTTATAGTCAACTAGTGTGCTTGTTACATGAAAATGCACCAATGAACAATTTAATTGACAAATTACAAAGGAAAACCTTTGCAATTAAATTTTTGTGGAGGTTTTTCTTTACAGAGGAAAAAATATAGGTCACTCTTCGATGCCTCTCATAATTTGATGCACCGAATCGATCCTTTACCACTCCCTCAGCACTCTGTCTCACATCTCCTCCTCCATGGTCTACTCAACTTTATCCAAGATAATTTCCTTGTCATTTTCATAGCCATAATAACTAGTATCAATTTGCTTGTAAATCTCATACCTAGACCTCCTCTTATTCACCTTGGGGGGATTATCGAATAGTTATTTGACATCAGGGAGTAATTTTATAGCCCCAAAGTATCTATAACTAGGGGCCTTCTTGGTAGCACTAGGCACATCAACTTATTTCCCTTCAAATTTTGTCATATTGGCCCCTACTTCATCATAATTAGGATCTCCAAGATATACGATCTCAGCTTCCCATTGTTCCTTTTTCCTCATCAACAATGAAGGAATCCTAGTGGGTGTCTTAATTATAATACTTTGTCAACCTCAATAATGACCCAAGGCCCATATTGTATATTTAATAGAATTTAATAAGCACATTTTTAAAAACACTCGATCATCCATAATATTCACCACCATACATTATCATTCAATACTATGCATTTCCTTGGCTTCAACCTACTCCTCCTTGAGATCCTCACATATTTATTTACTAAGAATATATTATTTCTTCTTCTCCACAACCATTTCCTTGATCTGTTTCTCATTTGCAAGGGGAACATGGGAAAAAAACTATCTCTCTCTCTTTGTTATTATTTTCCCTTCTCCCACTCTCCCATTTCTTCTACCACATCCTCCTCTTCCTCGAACAATATTGGATTAACAACAGTGACCTCCCTGCTCTTAACCATCAACCTATAATCCCTCTTGATAGACTCAATCCTCCACCACATCCTTAGCGCTCTATCCCACATCTCCTCCTCCATGGGTTGCTCGACTTTATCCAATATACTATCCTCATCATCCCTATAGCCATAATAATTGGTGTCAATTTTCTTTTAAATATCATACCTAGACCTCCTCTTCTTTTCTCTAGGGAGTTTATTGAATATCTCTTTGACACAGGGGAGGAATTCCATAGCTCTTGGAATCCAATTGTAACATGCGATCTTCTAGCAACCAATTATACAAGTGAGGCCATGAAATTCCTCACCGACGTCAAAGAGATATTTGATAAGCCCCACGAGGTGAAGAAGAGGATGTCTAGGTATGATATTTATAAGTTAATTGAAGCCATTTATTATGGATATAGAGATGAAAATCATGCTATCTTAGAGAAATTCAAGTAGCACATGGAGGAGGATATATGGGCTAGAGCACTAAGGGAGTGGTAGAAGATTGAGTCTGTCAAGAGGGAGATCAGATCGATGGTCAAGAGTCGGGAGGTTGTTTTCATTAAGCCAATCATGTTAGAGGAATAGGAGGATGTGGTAAAATAAATGTGAGATCAAGACAAGGGAAACTAGCAGTAGAGAGAGTGAGATTTTGTTACCCATGTGCCCCTTCCAGATGAGAAAGATATTGAGTGAATGGTTGTGGTGAAGAAGAAACAAGAGCATATTAGTAAACAAATGAGTGAGTATTTCGAGGAGTAGGTCAAGGACAAGGAAATGTTTAATATCCAGTGATAAGATATGTTGGTGAAGTTTATGGATCATCAGTTGTTTTTTTCTAATGTGATTTTTGACTTCTATTAAATATACAATATGGGCTTTAGGTCATTCTTAAGGTTGACATATTATTATAATTAATACATCCACCAAGGTTTATTTATTTCTAATCAAGAAAAAGGGGCACTAGGAAGCTTACATCATAGAGCTTGTTGGTCTTAATTATGCCAAAGAGGAGCCAAGATGATAGACCTGGAAGGGAATGAATTTGAGGTGCCCAGTGCCACTAGGAAGGGCCCCAGTTATAGATACTTTGGGGCTAAGAAATTCCTCCCTAGCATCAAAAAGTTATTTGATAACCCCCTCCCAAGGTGAATAAGAGGAGGTCTAGGTATGAGATAATCTACAAGCGAATTGACACTAGTTATTATGGATACATGAATAACGAGGATTGTATCTTGGAGAAATTTGGGCAGTCCACGAAGGAGGAGATGTCAGCCATAGAATTAAGGGAGTAGCATAGGATCGATTTTGTGCACTAAATTATGAGAGGCATTGAAGAGTGACTTCCATTTTTGCCTCCGCAAAGAAAAATATTCACAAATCCATAATCGTGGAGGTTTTCATTTGTATTTTTTCAATTAAATTATTTTTCTTCCAGCCTTCCACTCACATACAAAGCTATATGTGTTGGTATATTGTTATTTCTCCCGATCCTGCTGATCCAGGATCTTTTTGTCACGTGACTTATTAAAGAATTGCATAAAATGAGCATAGACAAAAGTATACCATAAAGAAGGAAAATCTCAAAAGGAAAGAGACATAAGCATGCAATATGAACACAAAGAACTTGATAAATGAGTTTGTCCCTAGTGGACTATGTCTTCGGGTCCTGCTCTCAAATGGGTAGGTATTTTTATTAACTCCACAAAATAATTGGGCAAAATACATAAGTATACCTCATTCTGGAGTTAAGCTACAAAATATTTGCTCAGTTCAGAAAATTAACACCACCACTGCGTTCATGGCATCGTTTTGCCTAAAAATGACTATCTCCATGCCTCAATCTGAGTCGGACACTTTTTGACCCAAGAGGTACCATTGCCTCAATTTGCGTGCCACTACTCTTGCAAAAAATGTTGAAAATATCGAAAATCATGCCAAACTCCATACGAGTCCGTACGGGCATGCTCAGTCTCACCTCTCATGTTCTCTTGCTTGTACCGAACTCTAAACTGAGGGGCCCTTCTTATACCAATTTCTGGGTGGTTAGCATTAAGTGGCATGGTTGGCGCATTGGTTATGGAGGCTAAGTTTAGGTGCTTAGTTAGTGGAGGTCCCGCGGTTGAATCCCACAAGCATCCTTTTTTTATCATACAAGTTTGGTGCACTCCACTAATTCTGGCGGCGGTTTTGGCAGGCGACCTTCTATATTTGGCAGACTACTGCTAGAATGGCAGACAATTGGCTATTTCTGGCATACAGTTCTGGCATGTAGTTAGTGGTTACTAACTATGGAAGATTTTTCGTTTATAGTGGAATTTCCACCATATTTGGAAAAGTTATGTTATATATATATATTTTTAATTTTTTTTCATGGGGCCTCCTTGTGCATTTCAGGGGTACCACATGGCACCTCCCTATTAGGTCATGTGGCATCCACTGATTTGTACACTTGTGTGCTAATGTCACCTTGTGACATGTGGAATCACCTAGGGGTTCCATGTGGCACTTTTTACTCATCCACGTGGCACCCTAAAAATTCCAAATCTGAGTGGCACATGGCAGCCTCTGGTGCTACCACGTGGCATGATGATGTAATATTGATGTCATCATGACACATGTCACCCTCTGCAATTTCCATGTAGGTTTTATGGACATTGATGTCATCCGTACTGATGTTGGCGTCAGCAGTATGAATGTTGACTCATCCCTGCTGACTGGGCTAGGTTGACCACTTATATCTTTCGTTCCTTAACTCCGTTTGACAAGCCGTTTGCACTGTTAGAAATATTCTGGCATGTGCTTCACGATCATTATGTTTTAACTAAGTTTTTGGCAATTTGAATTTGTTCCCTTTTGTTGTCTGATGAAGCCATTCTGAGCGTTCTAAGTTGCTTCTGTGCATTTTGAGTTGTTCTTAGCCTTCTCTGGATCCTTTTTGGATCACACCTTCCCACTGAGCGATTTTTAGACCACCAAAAGATTTCATCAATCAACTGTTAAGTGAGGGAATAGTTCCCTCACCTTGTCCTTCTCAATCCACTTTTCCTTTCTTGGATGTGTGTCTTTAAGCTTACTTGAAGGTAATCAACATCACCCCTGCATGAAGTCCTCGTCCTTCTATCTAGGATGATATTTTCGTGTAACTCATCCAAGTACTCAGGTGCAAACTCATCAACTGATGGTATTGAAACTTCCTCATCCTAATCCATGATCATGGGAGGTTCTAAAAGTTTCAAGTTCTCTACGTTCACCACTAAGTAAATCTTCATATAAGGTGAAAGATCTAAACGAAAAGCATCAGTGCCTCTTTTCTCCAAAATAGTGAAGGGTCCATATCGGATGGACTTGATTTTCTTTCCTTCACCCTTCAATCGTTCCTTGCTAATGTGAAGCCATACCCGGTCTCCAACCTAGAACTGATGATCAACCATGTGGTTGTCATGCTTAGCTTTACAATGTGCTTGAATCTTCTCCAACTCTTCCCTCACTGACTCATGTATCTGTTGAATCCTCTAGATGAACTTGCGGGATCTGTCCTATGTTCGTTCTTCATTCACATCGACATATCTCCCATACATCAAGTCCAAAGGAACATTTGATAGGTACCCAAAACACATCTCAAAAGGTGAACTCTGAGTGGATGAATGTAGAGCTCATTTATAAGCATGTTGTACATAAGGTATATGTTCATCCCATAACTTAGGATGTTTGTTGCAGTAGCCTAGAAGCAAAAGTACCACTCTTATGTTTACCACCTCTGTCTATCCATCGGTCTGTGGATGAAAATCAATGCTCCTCTTCAATTTGGTGTCCATCATTCTCCACAATCTAGTCCAAAAATCCCCAAGGAATCGAGTATCTCGATCCAAGACAATGGAAGTGGGTAACCCAAAGTGAACCCAAACATACTGAAAGACGAGATTAGTAGTCTACTCAGTAGTGATCTTATTTTTACATGGCATCAAGATACACATCTTGATGAACCTATCCACTACAACATAGAAATAATCATGACCCCCTTTGGTCATTGGTAAACCCCCTACAAAATCCATGGAAATGATTTCCCATGGATGGGATGGAACATGAAGTGGTGATTATAGCCCCAATTTTCTATTAGTGGTATTACAATTAGAACACATCACACACCCGTTTACATATTTAGTTACAATTGCTTTCATTTGAGGCCAATAAAAAAACCTTTGCAAATGACCCATAGTTTTTCCTACCCTAAAATTCCTAGACTCAAGAGAAGTATGAGCTTCTGATCTAGGTGGATATCGGTGGCCACCCACCTTTTCCGACTGGCTCAAAAATGTTTTCTGACAATTTTGGCAATTTACTATTTTTAGCAGGTTTTAACTTCTGGGGCCATTTTGAGGGCCTGAATGAAGGTTTTTCGAGATTGAGGTTCTCAATAATATCCAAAGGAATAATTGAGCCCCCAAAATTAATCCCCTCGTTGATTCCTTTTCAACGAGCTATCACACGCCTAAAATGGAGATCGTATGCAAAAGTTACGACCCCGGGAAGTCGATGTACTCACTTACCCAAACGGGGCCCACATGACTTTTGGCGCTTCATCTCCTAGGTTTTTGGATGTCTAGGACTTTTGGCATTCCCGTTTATTGTAAAAAGGCCTTCAGAGCCTCATTGTAACCATCTTCTTGCAAATGTGAGTAGCTGTCACATCTCTTCTCAGAGATAAGCTGCCACCATTCTAGCGAGTCTTTCACTCTGTATTTTTACAGTCTCTGTACATTTATTTGATTAATAGAAATCATGTATTACTGTAT
>SNQJ01S0018689.1:34941-55551 GCA_010110895.2 Picea sitchensis
GTACATTTATTTGATTAATAGAAATCATGTATTACTGTATATCTGTGTTTATGGTTGCATCTTTGATACATTTCTGTTATATTATTGAATATCTGCAATATCTCTGTGAATTTCTTTATTATATCTCCGCTCTCATTTCGTGCCGAAAATAATCCGGATCAGCTTCTCATATCACATGGACTCGTTCACTTGTAGGAATACATAGCTTCCCAAGATGATAGAGTAATTTTTCCTACAAACAATAGTTCTCTACCTGTGCACCATGGGTTAGCTTCTCATATACTTATTTATAATCATCATCGATGGCATATTGTTCCACATAGCTATCATGAGATAAAGAAGTATTCTTCAAAATAATATAAGATGCAATAGGAGGTCTAGAAATCATATCGGATACCTTGTTACTTGTACCCTTCTTGTACTTGATTACCAAATTAAATTGTTGTAGAAAACCTATTCATATGTAGTGTCGAGATTGTTGCAGTTTGGTCTATGCTTGAAGATACTGTAAGGGTTGGTGATATGTATGTATGATGGTTTCCTTCCCTAACAAGTAATTCTTCTATTTCTTTACACTTTGAACTAATTCATACAAATCTTTATCATATGTAGGATAGTTAACAACATCTTGGTTAAAAGTTTCAGAGTGGTAACAGATAGGCTTACGATATTGCATCAATATTTCACCCATGGTGTATTCGTTGGCATTTGTCTCGATCTTGAATGACTGTTGAAGATTCGGTAGTGCTAATACTGGTGTGGTACTGATATTATCCTTCAAAATGTTAAAATATTTTTGTTGCTTTCCTTCCCATTGAAAAGTGTTCTTCACACTAGTTAAGGCATGCAAAGGAGTTGAGATAAAGGAAAAGTTGGGAATGAATATCCTCCAATAATGGACTACACCCAGGAAGCTTTGAACTTCAGTTACACTCTTTAGCTCAAGCCATTTTACAATTACTTTGATTTTGGAAGGATCAATCTTCAATTGTCCTCCTCCCATGATATGACCTAAGTATACAAGTGCGGTCTTTCCAAATTCACATTTCGACATTTTCACATACAACTTTTCCCTTTGCAAAGTATCCAATACTTGTTTTACATGCCTTGCATGTTCATCCCAAGTCCCAATGAAAACAAGAATGTCGTCTAGATATACAATCACAAAGTCATCCAGGAAAGGCATGAATACATCATTCATCACACGCATGGAAGTTGTCGGAGCATTACAAAGCCCAAATGGCATAACTAGCCACTCAAACAATCCTTGTTTAGTTTTAAAGGCAGTCTTCCATGCATCATGTTCTGCAACCCTAATTTCATGATATCCAATGCAAAAATCCAACTTAGTGAAATAAATAACATTCTACAATTGATCAAGTAAATCATCTATGCGAGGAAGAGGGTATCGATTTTTCACCGTGATTTTGTTTAAGGCTCGGTAATAGACACACATTCTCCATGTTCCATCTTTATTTGGCACCATCACAATCAAAGAACCACAAGGAGATGAACTGGGCCTGATGACCGCTTGATCCAATAAGCCTTGTACCTGCTTCTTGATCTTTGTCATCTCCACAACTGACATCTTGTACATGCCCACATTAGGAAGAGGAGAATCATGTTGAAGATGTATCTCATGTTGGATTTCCCTCTTAGGAGGTAATCCATATGGTTCCTGAAAAATACCATCAGGCTTAGAGATAATATCAATTAATTCCTTTTTATGAGATGGATCAGATCCTTGGAAAGCGTCGGGTGTCCCAACATCTTTCTCTTTAACGACCATGAGTACATATATCTTATTAGTGGTTATGATTCTTTTCATTTGTCCTGCACTAACAAGTGTCGTATTTAACCTCATGTTGTGAGCTCTAACAATATATTCCACTCCCACTTTAGTAAGGTGGTATTTGTTCTCATGATGAAAGAAGATGACTTTTCTATCATAAAGATACAGACTTCCCAACACTATGCCATAGATATCAAGTGGTACAAAATCCAAATCCACTTCATCAATCAACTTCGAAGCAATAGAAAATATTATCCTACATTTTTTGGTGGCATTAAGTTTTTCTTTGTCACATACCCAACCAAGAGGATAAGGCTTTGGATGTGGTTTCATTACAAGACCCATCTTCTTGACAAGTTCTTCAAATATTAAGTTTACTTGGGAACCCGGATCAAATAATGTATCTATCTTAGTATGCTTATATACAACTCATATATGAACTAACTCATTCCTCTTTCGTTCATCAATATGAGATTCATCATTGGAACTTCAACTAGCATGAAGAGAATCTTTACCTTGTACTCCATCCATTGTGATATTTCCCTCATCTCCTGATTCGGAACCAAGATCTTACTGCATTACAACAACGATCTTTGTCTTCCCCTTTCCACCGAACTGTTATGGTTTCTTTTTTGGATGTAGTTTCAAACAATGTTCTTCATCATGACCACTCCTCTTGCAATGAGTGAAAGATGGTTCTCCTCCTTATATTTCCATTGTAGTGGTCTTCTTGTCCTTTCTTTTGAACTTATTGAAAGTCTAGTGTGGGAAATTGGAAGGTTTCTTCGTGGGATCTTCTTGAACATGTTTCCCCTTGTTCTCAAGGTGAGTGGCTTGCACACAAACTTCGTCAATACTAGTGGGGTTAAACAAGAGTGAAGTATGATGAATATAATTGTGAAGTGCACCAATATACTTCATTAAAGTTTCATAAGAATCCAAAGAAATATTCAATGCTAGATCTTTCTTCCTAAATTCTTTTGTGAAACTTTGTACAGTCTGACCTTTACTCTATATCAATGGTTTCCATTCCATCATTGCTTTATGTAAATACCCTAATGGATAGAATGACTTCCTTATCTTTGTTTTAAATTCGTACCATGAGGAAAGAATATTACCACACTTACTTTTGTCATATAGATTTCTCTCCCACCATATGAGAGAGATGCCTTCCAACTGAAGAGAGCCAATTGCACTTTAACTTCCTCTTTGTCAATATGTTGAGAATGACAATATGCTTCAACCTGTCGGATCCAATTGTCTAACTTTTCAGGATTAGCATCTCCACTAAACATAGGTAAAGCAAACTTTACATTAAGCTTTAATAATGGTTTCTTAAAAAAGGCTTTATGGCTAGAATGTTGAGAATGATGAGAATGCTTAGAGGAAGAAGAACTAGCACTTGAAGGAGAAGATGGAGGCTCGGGAGGATCTCCTCCAACCCCTTGATTTACCAAAGCATCATCATCTGCATGTGCTTCCTTTTTCTTGCATTTATTTTTCATCCTCTTCTTGTAATCTCCATACATTCGTTCGACCATTTATGACATGCGATAAAAGACCATGTGAAATTTTTTCTCCTGTTCATCACTCTTATCCTCTTCTTCCATCTTATTCCTTCGAGATGCATGACCAACTTAGGGATTGAATGTATTTAGAGTTCCTTCACCCTGATTATGCTTGGCCCTAGTAAGCATTCATACTCAACAACAATTCAATTCAAAGACGACTCCTCTGATACCAACATGATCTGGGATCTTTTCGTCGGGTGACTTATTAAAGAATTGCATAAAATGAGCATAAAAAAAAGTACACCATAAAGAAAGAAAGTCTCAAAAGGAAATATACATAAGAATGAAATACGAACACAAAAAACTTGATAACGTAGTTCGTCCCTGGTGGACTATGTCTCTGGGTCCTACTCATAAATGGGTAGGTCTTTTTATTAACTCCACAAAAGAATTGGCCAAAATAAATAAGTATACCTCATTCTGGAGTTAAGTTACTGAATCTTTGCTCAGATCGAAAAACTAGCACCACCATTGCGTTCGTGGCATCATTTTACCTAAAAATGATTGTCTTCATGCCTCGATTCGAGTCAGACACTTTTTGACCCAAGAGGTACCCTTGCCTCGGTTTGCATGCCACTGCTCCTGCAATAAACGCTGAAAATCTCGAAAAGCATGCTGAAATACATACCAGGTCATACAAGTTCATACGAGAATGTATGGGTGTGCTCATTCTCACCTCTCGTGTGCTCTTGCTTGTCCCAAACTCTAAACCAGAGAGCCCTTCTTATACCAATTTCTAGATGGTTAGCATTAAGTGGCATGGTTGGTGCATTGGTTATGGAGGATAAGTTTAGGCATTTACTTAGAGGACATATATGGGTCGAATGTCATGGCCCTCCCTTTTTTAGCATACAAATTTGGCACGCTCCGCTAAGTATGGCGGCGGTTTTGGCGGGCGGCCTGCTATATTTGGCAGATTGTTGCTAGAATGGTGGACAGTTGGCTATTTCTGGTGGACAGTTATGGGGTATAGTTAGTGGTTACTAACTATGGTGGATTTTCCATATATAGTGGAACTTTCACCATATTTGGTGCAGTTCTGTTATATATATATATATATATATATATATATATATATTATTTTATTTATTTATTTATTTTTATTCCACGGGGCCTCCTTGTGTGTTCCGGGGGTGCCATGTGGCACCTCCCTATTTGGCCACATGGAATCCACTAATTTTTCCACCTGTGCCTTAACGTCACCTCATGACATGTGGTGCCTTCTCGGTGGTACCATGTGGCGTCACCTAGGGGTGCTACTTGGTACTTTTTTACTCGTCCACGTGGCGCCCTAAAAATTCCAAAGTCGAGTGACACGTGGCAGACTCTAGTGCTACCACGTGGCATGTTGATGTCATGATGATGCCATCATGACACGTTTCACCCTATGCTATTTCCACGTAGGCTTTATGAACGTTGATGTCATATGTACTAATGTTGATGTCAGTAGTACAGATGCTGACTCATCCTTGTTGACTGGGCTAGGTTGACCAAAAGTTTGATCACTTATATATTTTGTTTCCTAACTCTGTTTGCACCATTAGAAATATTGTGACGCGCCCTTTTAATTGAGTTTTTGGAACTTTGAATTGTTTCCCTTTTGTTGTTTGCTAAAGCCATTCTGAGCATTCTAAGTTGCTTCTCTGCGTTCTGAGTTGTCTTAGCCTTCTCTGGATCCTTTTTGGATCACCTGCACTCATCTTCGTCATCTTTGATTCACATACAATTATTTTTAGGAACATATATATAGATAAAACAAATTGAATTATAATACACACATATATAACCATTTTGTATTTATCAAAAAATAAAATTAATTTCTATTTGAAAAAAAAATGTGGTAAACTAACAAGTGCATATTTATAAATAGTATGCACCATACACAATTCACTTTATGAAAAAAAAAAGCATTGTCCATGGTGCTATATGTTATTTGGTGCACACGTGCTACATTATTCATTAAACAAATCAATATGCATTGTTAAGGTGCACAAGTAAGTTCAATAATCCATGTTCGTAATTTTTCATAGTGCTCCATGTTGTATGGTGCACCAGTGCTATGTTAATAATTAAACATGTTGGTATGTTAATTATTGTATGTGTGGTACATTTAAGTTGTCAAAAAGCATCGATGGGAATTTTGTGAAGCCAGTGCGCAATCTAGTGTGCAACACTTAGTGTTTATCAAAGAGTTATGTAATTTTATATCCACATCTAGCGATGCTTCATGTTAATTCTTAGGACACATCATGTGTGGTGCTTCCTATAAATTCATAGGATGCACCATGGTCTGGGGAAAGCCAAACACGTGAAATGCACCACACAATTTTTTTTTAAATGAAAAAAAATGTAAAATCTAAGGCTAATTTTAAATTTTAATTTGATTAAAATTAAAATGAGGTAACAAACAATTTACCATGTCTCTTCTCGCTCGAGGAGACATGGTTGGCCCATAGAGGAAAAATGAAAATTTCAATTTTTTTTCCAAAATTGGAAACTGTATGGAATTAACTGATCCAGATTGGATCATTATATTATTTTTCATTTATCTCAATTCTTTATGGGTGAAAAATTTATAGGAATCAACTTGTAGATCGATTTTAGCTACTAGTACAAATTTGGAAATTTGGGTCCAAAAAGCCGTCTAAAATATTTCGTATTCATTTTGAGGCATCAAATGACACTTTTGTATCGTACCAAAATTACTATGGATGTACCATATATATTCTACACACCGATACCTTTCCAATGGTGCAAGAATAAACTCAATCGAAGTTCGTATGCAAAATCTATGTCTCCTACAAGTTGACCAATTGTATTGATCACCATGGTGTGAGTGGATGCCACATTAGCCTCTATTACTTAAACATGTGGGGATATCCATGAAGTGAATTTTCTAATAACATTATATAAGTTACAAAACCTTATCACAATTGAGGGTTGAGGGAGTCAAAACCCTACCCCTATATGGTTATCTGACTATGTTAAATATTGGACCACTAGGAGGAGAAGGGGTTCCATTCTATGTTATTGTATTTTTTCCATAGTAGAGATGAACAACTGGGAATGGTAAATTAGAGAAAATAACAAAGGGGGTTAATGTTATGTAGCATCTTGATGGCACAGGAGAAGACCCATGGTTCAACGCTCAACAACGCACCAAAAAATCCCTAACTACCGACCCTTTCGGCAACACCTGTGAAGCAGGCGAAGTCTCACCCGAGGTAGAAGTAGGGGGGGGTTACAGGACGCAGGTGTCTGCAACCAAGATGGGACACAGATCTGTGATAACAACACTTCACAGAGTATTCTAGTAACATTTAAAAGGTGATATGCATTATTTCATTATCTTTATTAACATCGCATAACATACTCAAAGATAGATCGGTGCAGTAACAATAACGATTACGCACTTCAACCACTTATCACATAGCATTGATTTAGATCTAACATTCATTTCTCTTTAACACAAGTAAAGGACTAAGAATATACAGATCTATCTATCATGCATAAATATCAAAGCACTGAGCAGATTCATAGCATAAACAACACAACACAAAGAAAACCAAAGACACAAGATATATGTGGTTCACCCCAGTATGGGGCTATGTCCACCAACTGCTTCGTCTTCTTTATTATTCGTCAATATCTTACATTCAGTGACTCTTGTACACTAAGCCACAGAGTCGAGCTTCACATAAGACAGGAGATCTATGCACTAAGCGACAGATCCTCCTTCCAACTAGGTCAAGGCAAAGAACCAACTCTCTATCAAGAACATAGCCTTACATATAAACATTCCCTTACACAAATCCAGTCGAATTACTTGCACTTAGCCACTTCCCACTACTACTACTACTACTTCACTACTTCTACCATACATTCTTACTTATTTATACTTTTACAATCCCTTACAATAAGGCCTAATCATGGGTAAACCCCATGGACTGACATCCCATAACCCATTACAAAAACCCTAGAGAACCCCTTACTGGGTCCATGTAGCCTGCAAAACAAGTGATATCTGAAATCTCAGCTCTGCCTATGCATTCCTGTGTCGAAGTCCAAAAATTGGTCCAAACATGACCAAGGTTTCTTCAAAACTTGGTCAAGGGCCAACAAGCCCCCAATACTCACCTGTGACTCGTCCCGAGTCACTCATTTCTAGTCAATGATGCTTCGAAGTCCTCATGATTAAATCGAATTGAATCGACTTGCTACTTCGCCTAAGTCTCTTGCTCAACAAGCTCTTGGATCATATGCTCTCTAACAGGACCTTCTAGGCATTGTTCCACAGTTGCCACCACTTGGTCCAATTGCAAGCCTTGTCCATCAATCTCTTTGAACACCTTGCAGTCTTCGTCATGCACAGGTTGCATCTTCTACGTGAATTCCATTACTCTACCCTGGAGGGTAGTGATTTGTTGTTGTATTGCATGTTTCTCCTGGGATCTCTTCATTCTTTCAACTGCGGTGAGTAGCTTTATCTGGGCCTTCACTGATAATGCATGATGTTGCAACTCCTGTAACTGCACTTCTAGCTTCCTTAGCTCTGGATATTCTGCTAAGCATTCATATGTTTGCGCACTTCTATCGCTGAGTTGTTTGCATTCTGAGGTGAGGGCTCTGATTCTTACAATTGCATTCTTAGTGGCTTCCTCCCTCTGGTGACGCACCTCATGTGGGGTGCTCTACACTACTTGAGCCTCCAATTATGTTATCTTCACTTGAATATGTTGGATGGTCTCAATGAGCTTCACCACTTGAGCCTTGACCTGCTCCTCCTATGCCAATCCTAGCACAAAGTGATATGATTTATTCACCATTTCTTTAACTCCGGCCCGCTCTACGAGCAACTTCTCCTTTTCTCTCTGTAGCTAGGTTTTTTCCTCCTAGACCATCGCCTGAAATTCTTCTCTCTCACTGGTGCACTAAGCCACAGAATCCTATGTACAGGCACTAAGCCACATAGTCGAGCTTCGCATAGGACAAGATATATGCACACTGAGCACCAGGTCCTCCTTCCAACTAGGTCAAGTCACAAAGACAACTCTCTATCAAGAACAAATACTTACACATAGACATTCCCTTGCACAAAGCCAATTGAATTACTTGCACTTAGCCACTTCCCACTACTACTACTACTACTTCGCTACTTCTACCATACATTATTACTTATTTATACTTTTACAATCCCTCACAATAAGGCCTAATCATGGGTAAATCCCATGGGTTGACATCCCATAACCCATTATAAAAACCCTATAAAACCTATTACAAGGTCCACGTAGCCCACAAAACAAGTGAGATCTGCGATCTCAGCTCCGCCTGGGTGATCCTGTGTCTAATTCCAAAAAGTGGTCCAAACCTGACCAAGGTTTCCTCAAAACTTGGTCGAGGGCCAACACATCCTAACAGGCCACATGTCTTAGGTAACTCCATAGAGAGTTCCTTCTCCTTTGTATTTGCATTATTTCCATACCAAAGAAAAGAGAGTAGGGAAGCCTCACCTTCTAGCTGGGCTTTCCCAAAGAAAATATTTTTTTTATTCTTTGGATAGTGTGTGATTCTATTTTACTTTTCTCTATTTTCTACATTTGATCTATTTCATGCATAAACATAAAATCAATAATTAAAGATTATGTAATAAACAATAACTTAACCTTCATAGTGTATATTTCGGTTTTATTTATCAGGAATGATGTGACGAATTGTTTCAATGGAATATCCATTGTAGTTTATAAATCACATTGCTATCAAAGTAGGTTTTATTTGGTTATTTTTTGGAATTTGAAGGATATAAGAATTGACTTAAAAAGAAGTCACAGAAACCCTAGCCATGGAAAATGAGTATGTTCATAACAACCATTGATATCATACAGAAGATATATTTAAGATGTTGGAAGTGCAATTCACCAATATTAACTGTAATATAAACCTCATGGTAGATATAGAAACCAATCTCAGACCATTTGGATATGATGGAATATCTAATTGATAGATTAGATCATAGGGGAAATCAGGAGATCATGAATAACCAAGAAAGGAGTTAAGGAAAGAACTCGAGAAAGATCAATCAAGTTTGAGTATCGTTAACCCTTCGTAGTCCCTATTTAATATGGAATTGAAAGTATACATAAATGCATACCAAGGTGATATTGATGCATTAAAATTGAATCATTGGTTGCAGCAGCTAGAATTTTATTTTAGCGTTCACCATATAGACGAAGAAAAAAATATTTCATTTGCTAGATTGAAGTTAGAGGACCATGCTTTAAACTGGCGGTAAATCCATATGGAAACACTTAGGTTGGAGGGTCGGAGGACTTTAAAACCCTCATCAATTCCCAATTATAACCTATTAGGTATGTATAGGACCAGTGGATCTGGTGGACTACTTCATGTAGAGGCAGGGGTAGAGTGTATAGAAGTACACCATTGATTTCAAAAAGATGGTCATAATCTTGGTTATATCTCCCAAGAACACATATATAATCCTCAAGCATCTGGGAGGTTTACGCATTCATCTATAAAATTAGGTGATGATATTCAAACAAGGATAGTGGATGAGGACTATGTACAAGCATAGTATTTGGAAAACATAGGTCACAAGAAAGGGTAGCCAAGAGGTTCCAAGAAGAAAGAGCACCAGGAAGCTTCCAAGGAGGGAAAGAAAAAGTAGAAAGGGGGGAAGGATAAGAAGATTACAACCATTCTACATCATTTTAAGGATCCTATCAACCATTTCAATATTGATGGTCAAACTGAGGAAAAGTGTTGGAAACTACATTTAGAGATGAACCAGAAGAACCACAAGAAGGATGGAAAGAAAAAGAACCATATAGCCACATATTTCTGATGTGAATGAAAATATTGTCTGCACATTTTTGCAGAAGGAGGAAAATATAAGTAACCTTCAACACCAAGAAGATAAGGAGATGACCAAGCCCTTCCACATCAAGATTCAGGTGACAGATCAAGAAGACCAAGATAGATGCTTTGTATGATTTTGGTTGAAAGGATAATCTCATACCATTGGATCTAGTTAGCAATCTTGGATTGGAGGTTCACAATCATCCTAGCCCCTATCCATTAGGTTGGGTATACAAGGATGCAAAGATAAAGGTAACAAAGCAGTGCAAGATTAAATTTGTTGTAAGTGTTGATTTTATAGATAAAGTAGAATTGGATGTAGTACCATTGGATGTATGAGCAGTAGTGTTTGGAAGCCCATACATGTATATGAGGGGTTCTATAATTATGTGGAGATCCAACTAGTATCACCTCATCAAGGATGGGAAATCCTTAATCATCAATGCGCACAAAGGAAAACAAAAAATTGCACTGGAAAGTGCCAGTCAAGCTAAGAAATTGATAAGTTCTAACAAGAAATATGTCTTACTTTTCTTAAGAGAATATCAATCTAATGATGAGTCAATAATAGTAAAAGAATCCCTAGATGGGTGTACTAAAGAGAAAAAACATCAATTGGAGGAGTTTATATAGGCATACATAGGAGTATTCTAGGATCCCAAAGGGATACCACCCAAGAGGGATGTGGAGAACAAAATACAAATATTTCCAGACTCCCCATTGCTAAATATTGGTCTATATAGATAGTATGTTCTAGAATAAAATGAAGTGAAGAAGCAATTGGAATAGCTATTGGAGAAGGGTGTGATTGGACCAAGCGCCTCACCTATCATAATTGTACCAAAGAAGGATGGAACTTGGCAAATGTGTATCGACTGCATGGCATTGAACAAGATTAGACTGAAAAATTGACACCCTTTTCCTAGGATAAATGATCTATTGGACCAGTTGCAACATGCCAAGTACTTCACAAATCTTATTTGAAATCGAGATATCACTAGGTACAATTCAAACAAGAAGATACCCAGAAGACTTCCTTCAAGACAAGGAAAGGTTTGTATGATTGGTTGTTTATGTCATATGTTTTATGCAACACACCAACTACATTTATGAGACAAGTGAATGATGTTTTATGCCCTTATCTAGATTCATTTTTTATTGTCTATTTGGATGAAATATTTCTTTATAGTGCTACCTAGGAACAACAAATATCACATCTTATGCAGGTGTGAGAGGCCCTAAAGAAGAACAAGTTGCTAGCCAATATCAATAAATATGAGTTTTCTCAACAATATTTGGTGTATCTAGGGTATGTGATCGGTGGAGACGAGCTCAAGATAGATCCTTCCAAGATGGAGACCAACATGAAATGGCCAATTCCTAAAAATTGCATAGAATTTAGTATCTTTATTGGGGAAGTACATTACTTATGGAAGTTCATAGCTTCATTTTTAGGAGTAGTTGCACCACTCCACACAACAACATTGGGAAATAAGAGTTTCTAGTGGGGGGCGAATTAGAAAAAATCCTTTGATGAGATGAAAAGAAAGATTAGTCAAGCTCCAGTGCTTACACTACCAAACTTGTAAAAGCTATTTGAAGTGTAGACATATGTAAGTGGGTATTCCATGGGAGCAACCTGATGTAGGGAGGAAGTCACGTTTGCTATCATTATGAAATATTTCATGGGGAAATCCTCAACTACCCTACTTATGATAAGGAGCTCTATGTCTTGGTACAAGTAGTCAAAAAGTGGAATCACTATCTAATGGGAAAGGAGACCATCATCCACATAGATCACTAGCCACTCCAGTATTTGTAGGCCCATAGTAAGTTACAACAAACCAAGCACTAAAAATGGATGGGGTTCATACAACAGTTTCATTTGGTCATAAATTATAATAAGTGTATCACAAACAAGTTGGAATACATGTTTTCATGTCCATTCACATCCAATATTACATCTTTAGTAACTCTAACGAACATGAATCATTTTACCTATGATGCATACATAAAGGAATGCATAGAACATGGGGACTTCAAGGAGGTGTTTCTGCAGCTACAAGGCCAAATTCATATAGAAGAAGGCAACAACAAGGATTACTATCATTTCTAGAATTTTCTACTCTATAAGCTCAACAAGATTTATGCTCCTAAAGTTCAATGATTATAGCTTATCAAAGAGGATTACACCTCCAAGGTTGCAAGATATTTTGGTGTTGGGAAGACAATTGACAACTTACATATGTATTTGTACTAGATGAGAATGAAAGAAGATGCAGTACAATATATTAGAGGATGTATACTTTGTTGTACCAGCAAGCCCAGTAACAGGAAGCAAGGTCTATACCATCTCTTACCTGTACCCACTCAACATTGGGAAAGTATTTCCATGGATTTTGTGGGAGTTTTACCAACAACCAAGAAGGGATGTGACTATCAATTTGTGGTAGTTAACAGTATTAGAAAAATGTGCATTCTTGTGCCTTGTAAAAATACCATCAAGGAAATGAAGAAACAAACTTGTTCTTTGAACAGGTCTGGGTGCACTTTGGGATGCCCATGAGCATCCTCTCAGATAGGGACACCCCATTTCTCAGTTTCTTATGTACTACATTGTGGGAGAATATACACACTAAGCTCAAGAGGTCTACAACATTCCAACCATAGATAGATGGGAGAACAAAAGTAGTCAATGGGACTTTGGTGCATCTTTTGAGTGGTTACAATCAGAAGCATTTGAAAACCTGCGATGAAAATATGATCTATATACAACACTCTTTTAACAAATCAATCTACGCTTCTACTGGTAAGTCCCATTTTGAAACTTGCTTTGAATATTTTCCACATTCACCCTTAGATTTTGTATATGGATAGCAAGGAGGAATGAGGGAGGATCTCATAGGAGATGCATTAAAAGAATAATTTTTTTTAGAAGATTAGGTAGATCCATTTGCAAGTATAGGAGCAGTTGAAGAAGTCAAAGGAAAAGTGAAAGGCTAGACATGACTAGCACATAACAGAGAAAACATTTAGAGTGGGGGACAGAGTATGGTTATAGTTAAATAAGGAAATACTATAGGGTCTTAGTAAGAATATCAAGGCTCTATAGTATGGTCCTTTTAAGGTATTGGAAAAGGTGAGAGACAATTCTTATAGACTTAATCTACCACCAAACATGCACATTTACTCAATAGTGAATGTGGATAATCTAAAACTCTATGAGCCTTCCATGTTAGATAATTTTAGATAAGGAGGAAGAGTAGGTCCTATCTTCCATAGAGGATTTAGCACCAAATGATCAGGTAGAGTTGGCATAGGACACAATTTTGCAAAAGTGTTCAGAACTACAATATAGGGTCAACATGACCTTTGGAAGGTTGGATTGAAAGGACAAATTCTAGGAAAATTGAAGTGGTACTATAGGGAGAAGGTAGACGAAAAATTTCCTCACCTCATTTAGTAAATATTTTGGGAACTAAAATCCTCCCTAAATGGAGAGGTATAATATGGATTGGACCATTATATTATTTTTCATCTATATCGATGCTTTTGTTGGATTACTAAGAGGGGGAGTGAATCAGTAATAGAGAAATAATCCTTTTTAACCACAAAATGCAAGTGTTATATCAATGTAGAATTATCATCCAATAGATGCAGAGTAAATAAATAGTGAAAAAATGAGAAATCATACACATACACAGTACACCATTGTTTTTACGTGGAATCCCAAAGTAGGAGAAAACCATGGAATGTTTTTTCTTATATTTCTTAAAGAATTACATTCATTGGAAGTACCAACTTCCTTTGTTTTCCAGCTACAACTGGAAGGAGGCTCTAACCCCCTATTTTCTCAGGATACAACCTGAAGGAAGCTCCAACTCCCCAATTCTTTGGCTACAACCAGAAGGAGGATACAACCCCCTAGTTTCTCAGGCTGCAACCTGAGGGAAGATCCAACTCCACAAATCTATGGCTACAACCAGAAGGAGGCTACAACCCCCTATGTTCTTCAGCTACAACTGGAAGGTGGCTACAACCACCTGTCCTTTCCCTGTCCAACCGCCCTGACGTAGAAGTAGAATGATGGAACCATTGTCACACTATAATTGTGATATATAATGATACAAACATGTACCAATCAACCTATAATCAAATTGTAACAACATGTACCAATAACGTGTGCCATCATGTACCATACATCAACATGTACCATAAAAAAATGCATCAACCATGCACCAAAAATGTACAAATAACCTATCACAATAACATGTCCAAACAACTTGTAATCAACCTATACCATAAACAAGTGCATCAACCATGCACCAACCTGTACCTCAACCTGTACCATCAATGAGTGTATCAACCATGCACCAAATATTTACCAATCATGCATCAAATACACATAAACTATGACTCATCAAGATGTACCAACATCATCAACTATACACCTCATGTATGTGTCAAGTAATCAACTAACTATCTCAACCATGTACCCAACATGTACCTCAACCAAAATCCCTCATCAATTTCATCATCCAAATATGATTTGTAACTCTGTAATAAACCTGGTGTATATGATCACATGCCTGCAAACCTTCCTTAATTTTAACAACAAGAGACTAGAATTTTCTTCAAAATTTACTTTAGTCTCACATGACTAATTTTGGATTAGTCAAAAACCCTAACTTGAAATAATCATAAATATGTACCTGAAATGAATAAAGATCTGAAAATAGTACACAATGTTCTTCAGTTCCTTTTATGCAATTCCTTCAGGTTTCACTACTTGGAACCTCTCAGAAAACGATTTATAGAAAAAATGGCATACCTTGTTGACTTTTGTATTATTCTAGAGAGATAACTTGTAGAGCGTGCCCCACACATAATATTTGTTGTATGGATCTTAGAAAGCATCATCAAAACAATTTATCCTCCCTTGAATTTCATCCTTTTTTACTTCACGTTCCCTCTGAAATTCGGCTTAGATATACTTTGGTTACCTCAGTCACTTGTAGATATTCAATATGCTCAAGTGTGTTTCAAATGAGAGATCCTTGCCTCTTATTTATACTTTCATGTAGCTTCCTCAAGGGGTTATGTTTTAACTATCTTAACCGACTTTCCTTATTTTAGAGTTAACCCACTTCCAACCACTTGTCCACTTAGTAATTTCTCCATTAACTTTATTATTTAAATAATTTATTTTGTATCCACATTGACTTATAGTACACTCATCACTTCACTTTATTATTTAAATAATTTATTCTTTGAAACCACTTTGACTACTTTGACCTTTTGGATCTTCTAGATGACTCACGAGGGTTCTCCAACTTCGAATGGCCATAACTTTCTAACCGTGAGGATTTATGTGATGTTCCACATACCATCATAAATGACATGACATGACATGTATTATCCATCTAGAATATTCTTACCTTCAAATATATTAAAACTCATACCATTATACATCAAACAAACTTGGGTCCATTACCTAAACCTTTATGCTACCAGACTTTCTTCAAGGGTTGACATCAATGACAACCAACCCAAATAATCAACAATACCCCCCTTAGGCATTGATGGAAACACTCTGATGCGATATTGAAGTCATATCACTCATGCTCCCCCTGTTACCATCTCTCCCCCTAGAACCATTTCTCTGTGCTCTTTCTCCAAGAATTTACCTTTCAATATGATACATTTCTCCCCCTTTGTCATCAATGGAAAATGTATCTTTCCATCTGGGGCTCCTCCCCCTGACTGAAGTCTTCTTGAAACTGATCTCCCAACCTGAATTGTCCTCTTTATGGTGCTTCCTCATGTAAATCTAAGACATATAAGATAAGCATTCAAAATAATTCACTTTGGAGTAGAAATTATTCTGAGTCTTTGGCGACGATACTCAAAGGATTCCCATGGAAGTGGTTTTGTAAATATGTTTGTCGCTTGTTATTTTATGCCCACATATTCAACTTTGATGTTCCTCTCTGCAACATGTTCTCATAGAAAGTGATACTTTATTGGAACGTGCTTCCTCTTGGAGTGCATCATCAGGTTATTGGAGACACCGATGGCGCTTGTATTATCACAACAATATTGGAATGGGCTCATCATACTCAACCTGTATATCCAAGTAGAACATTTCTCCACTGGTTCTTCATCGTTCATCAATGCAACCTACCCAATTTGCATTTGTTTAGGCAATAAGTGATATATCCTTTCCTTTTGGATACCAGAATCCAAACTCTTCTCTTCCTTTGAGATATATGACGATCCTCTTCATTGCTAATACATGTGATTCCTTTGGTGTTGCTTTAAATCATCCCACCTGTCCAACTTCCTACATTATATCTGGTCTGGATGATATCACATATAGTAAGATACTAATCATTGACCTGTATTGCCTTTGGTTTGTATACTTTGAATCATAATCGTTACTCAACTTGCAACTGGTTTTCATAGGATTGGTAACTGGTTTGCAATATTCCATTCTGAACCTCTTTAGCATTTCTCTGATATACTTAGTTTGAGAAATAAAAATTCCTTGGTTGATTTGACGTATCTGAAGACCCAGAAAGAAGGATAGTTCTCCAAGTAATGACATTTTAAATTCATTCTGCATATCCTTTGCAAATTTATTGATGTAGAGGATGTTTTATGCACTTCCTTTTCTAAACCCTTCCTGATGTAGATATTTATCCAGTGTAGAGTACCATGCTCTAAGAACCATTTGTTCAATGTATACTTCTTCTTCAAGTTCCCCATTCAAAAAAGTTGATTTCACGTCCATATTTATCCATATTGTTCAAGAATATGCTACAAAATTGTCCATAATTTTGACGTATATGTCATTGTACTATCATGAAGTACTACTACAACTGATTAATCTATCATATTATACTTCTTCTAACTAAATGCATTGAATCTGTCTACTCAAATTTTGCAAGTTGCTCAAAGGATGCTTCTCTGGTCTATCTCAGACACCTCATAGACTACCCTTGTCTATTATTCATATTATCTGGGAGTCTCTAAGCCGGATGGCTCATAACAATTCCTTCTTTGAAGTGTATTCATCATCATATTCACTAGTATATTCATCATCTCTCTAACCTTAGACTTAATTATTTTTGTCTATGGATTCATCTTTCACTACAGTGCATGAAAGTACAATCTTTTGAACATGTTCCTTATTTAGTTTTCCTTATTTTCGTTCATTTATTGTCCAAATATTTTTATATCTGACATATTTCCTTTTCTCTGTATAATTTTATTCATCTCCTTTTATTTCCAATCTTTTGATCTCTGGGACCTAGTCTTTGTTCACCTATTCTTCATGTTTTGAACAACCATTGTCAACATACTAACCATGCTTATTCTTCTTATCTTGTAGAGTGAGTGTGCATTATTCATTGCTATATTGATTATGATTTATTATCCATGTTCTCTTGTGAGGCTCCTGTCTGTGATTGTTTTTGTTTTGTTGTCGTTCTCTAGGAGGGATTTTCATTCTACAATATTTGGCCATGTGTCCAAAGTTATTTCACTTGTAGCATTCCACTTTAGTGCTCAATGATTCAAACATATTGTAGCTTATTCTCTGTGTTTCACTAGGCCTTCTTAGATAACCATTTTGTGTATGAATTTCAAAGTTGTTTATGTTCCTACTATTAGCTTTGCAATTTACAACTTTATGTCCAAAATTAATGCATGCATAACATAAACCCAAAAATATAGTTTGATACCTAGGAGTTGAAGATATTATGAAAGGAGTTACTCTTATGAATACTTATTCTTCCTAAGGCCTATTTTTTTTTGTCGGTCGTTGATTCTGAAATATGAATCTTCTTGGTGGAGGAGTGTCCCCGTAATCTTCCTTGTAGGTCTTCCTATCCCCTTTGATTGTTTATGCATAAATTTTTTTGATATTTTTCTTGTTCTGTTGCTTTGGATATTGATCTATTTTATGTCTGATTTTATCCAAGTCCATAATTTTCATGATTAGGCCTTTGACTGTTGATAATGTCATCCAAACATTTTGAGTTGTTCTGCATATTTTTCTTTTGAAGATCCTTTATCAATGTGACAATCTCTTCTTCCAAATTTCCAATGATCTTGTCTCTTTATTCTAACTCTTCTTTGAGTTCTTCTTCAATTATTTTATATTATTCTTTTTGAACCTTCACTTTCGTGATGATCTACTCTAGTTATTGAGTGTCTTCCTTCTTTTCTAGTTCTTCTTGTAGCTTTTTGTTTTTCCTCTTTTCTCTTCTTATAACTTCTATAGTAGTCAACAATTCTTCTTGGTAGTCAACTTCTTCCTCTTCATATTCTTATTCGGTGTCTTCTTTATCAGAGTCTTCTACTACCATGAATATAACTCTTTTTGTCTCACTATCATTGAACTCATGTTTATCTGATGAGGAGATATCTTCTTTGTTGCATAAGATTTTCTTGAAAACTTTCTTTGTGGTTCCCTTGCCTTTATATGTTTGTTTTCTATTTGAGTAATCCTAATCATTTCCCTTATTTTTCTTATGAGGAAATTTGTTAGCAAAATGACCAATACCATCACAATTAAAACAAATCAATGGAAGCTTACCTTTATATCTGTCGTTGGATCTCTTGTTCAATCTCTTGACAAAATTGGTCATTTCTTCATCTTCCGAGATGTCACTGTTGTTGCTATGTTATTTTTATTTTTGTGTTACCTTTTGCTTTGAACTTTTGGATTCTTTGAAAGATACTTATTTTATATCTAGATATTCTTGTTCAGTTCTCATTTCATATGCTGTGAAAATTCCATGTAGTTCATCCATGCTTATTGAGTCTGTATCTTCTCTTTATTCTAGTGTTTATATCTTAGGATCAAATCTCATAGGAATATATCTTAGTACCTTTTGAACAATTACAGATTCTTTAATTTCTTCTCCCAATCCTATGATTGCATTTAATTCTTCATCGACTCATAAGAAGTAAGTTGTAATATTCTCATCTTCCTTCATCTTTAGTTGTTTGAACTCACCTCTATAAGTTTGAAGCTTTGCTGCTTTGACTTTGGAATATCCTTCATAAATATTTTGAAGTTTGTCTCAAATATCTTTAGCGAATTTACAATTCATAACTTTGGTGTATATCGATTCACCAAGACCATTCATAAGTGAATTTATGGCTTTGGAATTATTTTGACCAAGTTTTATTGCTCTTTCACTTGTTGGTGGAAGTGTTGGTTCTTTGTATCCATCTACTATAGATTGCCAAATTTCAAATCCATGTGCCTGTATATATATTTTCATCCTTCTTCTCTAGAATGCATACTTTTGTCCATCAGACGGTGGTATTCCATGTTTATACATGTTGTATCTCTCCATGATCTACCTTTCAGTGGTTAAACTGATTCTTGAAGGAATCGACTCTAAAACCAATTGTTGGATTACTGATAGGGGGGTGAATCAGTAATAGAGAAATAGTCATTTTTAACCACAAAATGCAAGTGTTATATCAATGTAGCATTATCATCCAATAGTTGCAGAGTAAATAAAAAATGAACAAATGAGCAATCATACACATACATAGTAGACCAAGGTTTTTACGTGGAAACCCAAAGTGGGAGAAAACCATAGAATGTTTTTTCTTATATGTCTTTAATAATTACATTCATTGGAAGCACCAACTTCCTTTGTTTTCCAGTTGCAACTGGAAGGAGGCTCCAAGCCCATAGTTTCTCAGGCTACAACCTGGAGGAAGCTCCAACTCCCCAATTCTCTGGCTACAACCAGAAGGAGGCTACAACCCTCTGGGTTCTCATGCTATAACCTGAGGGAAGCTCCAACTCCCCAATTCTATGGCTACAACCAGAAGGAGGATACAACCCCCTATGTTCTCCAGATACAACCGGAAGGTGGCTACAACCACTTGTCCTTGCCCCGTCCAACCACCCTGACGTAGAAGTAGAATGATAGAACCATTGTCACACTATCAATGTGAGATATACTATTGTAAACATGTACCAATAAACCTATAATCAACCTGTAACAACTTGTACCAATAACATGTTCCAACTTGTACCATACATTAACATGTACCTAAACCTGTACCATAAACAAATGCATCAACCATGCACCAAACCTGTACAAATAACCTGTCACAATAACCTATATAAACAACCTGTAATCAAGTTGTACCATAAACAAGTGCATCAACCATGCACCAACCTGTACCTTAACCTGTACCATCAATGAGTGCATCAACCATGAACCAAATATGTACCAATCATGCATCAAATACACATAAACTATGACTCATCAAGATGTACCAACATCATCAACTATACACCTCATGTATGTGCCAACTCATCAACTACTTGTCTCAACC
>SNQJ01S0018689.1:69257-82506 GCA_010110895.2 Picea sitchensis
GGGTTAACCCCCTTTCGTGGATCCTATCTCTAGCGATTGTAGTGAATATTAATGGTTGTTGGTTTTGTTCTAACGACAATCATAATCCAACAAACTATTGATCAATTTTAAGGTTTTTTACCCTCTATAATATTCTTGGAAGTCCACATGTGACTAGCTCCACATGGTGAGTAATGTGAGCTAATAGGACATCCACTCAATATCATGGCAGTTAATAGAATATGTCAACTAGGAAGAGGCATAAATTCCACATATGAATTATGATTGAGGTGATATTAGTACCGTTTGAAAGCTCTTGTAAAACCCCATTTTTAATCCCATAAATATTGTAATTAATTATGATTAGTAATGGTTTATCTCAACATGGAGATAATATTTCCATGATATGGCTTGCAAATGATATAAATGTGCAATATAAAATACAAAAAAATGGCTGATGGGTGAAACTTGAGTACTAGCCATGATACCACAAGGGGGAATAATGAGGGGGATTATAAGGAAGGGGGTTAATCATCCTCAAGAACCCAAGCCTCTTTGTTGAATTAGCTATTTTTTGGAAATAATAAGTTATTTACCTTTTTTTTCGATTCCAAAGAAAATAAGTTAATGGAAGAAGGATTGGTAGTTGAACAACCAACCACTCACAATGAAAGGAAGCATGGAAAATTGTCTAAGATAGTAGAAAATTGTCAGCCTAGGGTACAACAAAGTACCCATCTCAGTCCCCATGATTGACCCACATGTTCCTTTTGACAAAAGAAAGAAAGGGACAGATCGAGAACCTTCTAAGGGAGGAAAAGGAAAAAACACACGAGAGGAATATTGGGGGGAGAATATGGAAAATTGAGAAAGGAATAAAGAGGCAGAGTGGATGGAGAGAGCATTGTATGCGAATTATGAAATTAAGGCAAATAAAACCCATAAATCCAACCTGTACATAGAGGGATGATGGCTTGATGCTTGCTGGGCAAGGAAGTGGTACTGAGAAAAGGGAGGAATCTGAGATACTTCAGAAGCAGTGATTACATTTCCTAGTGCACTAAATCTATCTAGGAAGGCATCTGAAGATTCTGTGGAGGCCTTGAGTTGGTAGTAAAATAGGTTTTCTGTTAGGAAGTGATATGAAGGAGAGATGCCTTCACACTATCAAATTCCTATGAGGATGAATGTTTTCCCCTAGTGGTATCATGGCTTGGCATGGGGGTGGTCAAATTGTAGAAATATAGTGCAACTGAGCCTATAGTTGGGTGAAACATTCCTCATTTGCAATGAATTGCCTGGCCAATTTTATTTATGAACATATAAGAGTTTATGCTTGTTCAAATTGTAAGAATCATTGTGTTTGTGAAATATATGGAACTGTGTGGTTCATGTGCATGTGTTTACATAGTTGGTTTAGCCAACATTTTTCTAATGAATATAAGTCTTTAATTATACTTTGCATGTTCACATGGATGAACTTAATGAATGTGTAATTCTTGTGTACTCTACATGAATTGGATGATTTTATTGTTTATTGTTTTTTGTGAATCTTGAGATAAATAGAAGGAGATCCGAACCTGGTGCTCCCTGGACATTCAAAAACCCACTCCATAGGTAATTCCCATGATATAAGTTGTTGTAAAAGTCTATGGTAGAGAGCCTAACTCTAGGATATTCCATGGACTACATGTGAGAGTGCAGTGTGTTGGAAGGATGAGTTGGTTCAATGTGAGTATGCCAAGTATTTTACTCATAGGAAGGATTAAATTTTCTTGGATACCTAACTCTATGCTTAGGACACATCCTGGTTATGACTTTCTTGGAAATCTCGAGCCCATACTAATATTATTTGAAGTTCAAAGAATGATAAGCCACATGACTAAGTTGTATAAGTTCTAGGGTTGTTTTCCCCTAGAGAGTGATTTACCTTAGACACTTGGACATTTCGGGCATTGAACTGGTGAAATTCACATGTAGAGAAATTGTTATTGAGTAAAGTTAAACATGAGGGTTTCCTATTACCCTTGAGCATGGAAGAAATTCATAATTATTGGTCGAAGTTGGGAGGATGAAGCCTAACATATGGAATTCGTCCCCTCTCATATAAATTATTATATGAGAAGCACCAGATCCTGGATATTCAGTTGCGTAGTATCAAAGATATCTGAAGATACGAGAATATTCCCCTTTCATATGACATATCTCATAGCAAAGTCATAGATACATGGATGATCATCTCTTTTCCAATGGATTTATGTGGCTTATTCTAACCATTGACAAGTGTGGAGAGGTGTAAACCGACCTCAGGTCCACTAGAGATCCAAGGACTCATCCTGTTAAGTTTTAATCGGTTTTCCAGATGCTCGGTTGGGTAGGGTTTCATTCCTTTTCCTTGTAATTTTATTAACCAAAGGAAGTTTGAGGGTACCATCATGATGACATATTGTACCAGGTGTCAACATAGGAGTGGTGTGGGTGGAAAATGGGAGGCCACTAACAATTGAGAAAATTGTACTCAAGATGTGATCTTAGCTGTCGTATATGAGGGACGAGGGTTGTCAATCACTGATTTCCAAAGTAATATATAATAAATTCATTTCCATGGATAAATTTACCACCAAATGACCGAAATACTGCATGCGAGGACTTTCTAGGGATTCCAGTTTCTTGGAATCTCGGTGGGTCAAGGTTCCGAGGAAGGGTTTTGTGGGGAGGGGTTCTTGACCCTTGTGATGACCTGTAGTTCCACATCAATCCATGGGTCATGTCATGGTTGGTTCATGTGTCATAAAGGAAATCATACCACGTGTAATGGTGGGTCAAGGTTCCAACGCAGAGTTCTGGAAGATCCCTGAAGGACGTGGTGACATCAACCTTCATGTGTCATTCCATGTTAACATATCCATTCAAATTTGTCAGTTTAGTTTCCATGTGCTTGTTCCACATCAAACCATCATCCAGTCCAACTATGAGGTGTCATGTCAAGTGGCATGCCACATCATGTTTGTGTGTCTTCGATGCAAGCTGGACACATAGATTCGATGTATGTGAATGAGTGATTTATGGATTTATCGAGGTTTCGGTGACTATTTGGGTAAGGTTTCGATTGTGTTAAGATTTTAGGGCCCAGATAACTGACAATCGAGAAAAAATTCATGGTGTTAGCTGCTAGGGGAATCCATCGGATCTCAGTTCCTAGTTAGGTAGGGTTCGCCCCTAGGTTCCACATGTTGACGTGTAAGCTATTCCCACCGACTATTGGCCCGAGACATGACATGTTGGAGTATTACGTGTCCCAACACATCAACACCTAGGTAGTACCACGTTGGATGGTATAGGTGGCTAGAGTCCACATGGGTGCCATGTGGACATGAGGTGGTTTTTGGTGGAAAAATGCCTGAAAATTTAGGAGGCCATAAATTTTGATCCCGAGCTCAGATTTGAGTATAGTTATAGTTTTTGGAAATCTCTCGATGAACATAAGTGACTTATGAGTTCATATTTGTATTTGGAAGTGTTGGTAAGGAAGGTAATTTAGAGGAAATAAAAGAAAAAAAAAATTCACCCCCACCAGCCTATTGTGGGTTAGGGGGTTGGGTGTGTTGTAGAGTGGTACCATAGAAGAGTTCAAACTATATTCCTACATGATCCAGATAGAATCCATAAGGTTTGGTTGTCATAGCCAAGATGGGCTTGTTGGAAAATTTGTTTTCTGCGTTTAAATGATTAATTATTAGTTGCACAAACTTCTTAAAATAAGGAAAACAAATTAAATGTTATTTCCATAATTCTTTACAAACAAAATCATGGTTTTTTCTTTAATAACTCAAGCAAAAAATTTAGTCATGCCAAAGCATGCTAATAGAAAAAGAGTTATGTCATTGCCTTGTTGGAATTAGAAAGAATCCTATAGGAGTTTGAATAGGATGACATGCATTGATGGTAACATTTGACTGGGCAGAAAGAGAAGAATCATGTTATAGGGTTGCATAAGTCCAGAGAATAGATGGGCTGGATTGTTTTAAATAGGTTGTAATGTTGTCTATGAGTATGGGTTAACAGATCCTTGGCAGTTATGATTGCTACTTAAATAAAAGACTCATCCCTATATGAATAATTCTTGATGCTTAGAGGACTGATGGAAAAATTGTTATGGCCAGTTTATTTGACCTATAATGAAAGAGATTTGTTGTTGGTTATCCATTTAAGTATATGTATATTTACCTGAATGCATATCTATGCATGTGAATGCAAGAGGTAGATAGCTAGGATGCATATGCACTTTAGGCTTGAGTAAAAATATTGGTGCACAAGGAATGTTGTAATGCATATGGTAATGATTTAATACACAATTAACATACATATAGACTTAGAATAGTCTGTTGTTGGTTGGGAACTATGGTGTTGTGTTGGATCATTTTGGTTATTGATGATATTATAATAGCAGAAAAATTTAACAACATGAATAAAAATGTTGATGATGCTATTACTTATAGCCTTATGAATATAAGGCAAAGGATCAATGAGATGTTGATCCAGAATATAGTAAAGAGAGTTCTTCGGCATTCTCCCAAAATTCAAAGGATCATGTAACATCTAGAGAGGGATGATATCCATACATGTATGGCCTAGTGTTCTCAGGTAATAGTGAGAGGGAATTTAGGTAAGGAATTCCCTTGGTAAAGGTTTTCTAACCAAGAATGGTTTGAGGCTGAAATAGGAATTGGTATATGCCATCCCTTGGATAATGTTGTGATTATTTTTTTGAAAATTGTTGATAAATGGGATGCTTTTGTAGAAAATGGGAAAGAGTGACCTATCGTTGGTTGTTGTCAAAATGATAACATAGTCATGAGTATCCCTGTCAGACTTGTCATGAGAATGGTTGTAAGATCTCAAGGAGAGGAGGGTTGATATTAAATTAAAAATGCCAATGTGTATGAATGACATGAAAAGGTGCAAGCAATGAAATTATATATATATATATATATATATATATATATNTATAGGGTTGCATGGTATGAATGCATGTATGAATAAGTGGAATGTGATGCAACATTAGTACTCTCCATATTTTGAATAATGATATGGATACATATCTAACTTTGTGCTGAAGAGTCTGATTGTTTTATTTGAACACTAGCTTGAGGGGGTTTGTGCTCCATTCCTATCAGAGAGATAGTAATGCTGAAAGACAAAATGAGAAAGAATGTTCTAATGTTATGAAAATAAGGATATATGATTATGCCTTTAGAAATTTCATGAGAATGATTGTGAGCAATCATGAGTTAAATGATTTCAAATAGATGTAGATGTGCATGTGAAATTATAAAGTATGCTAGTTGTAGACACACACACCCACACACACACACTATGTTGATGCATACGGTAGAAGTTCTTGAAGGAACATTGTGGATGTTGATAGAATAAATGTACATGTTTGAATGTGTAGTTTTAATGTATGCATGCTTATATTCTTTATGGAATATTGGGTAAATATTTGAAATAATAGAGATGATGTTAACTCAAGGATTGAGATCATTCCAGGAGATGATGATTATGCAACAAGGAAGGTTGCACACTGAGGTAGATTCCATGTGATTAGGCTATGTAAGGATTATGTCAGGAGAATAGATCCATATGATTAATAACTGTTGGAAATTAGGTAGTGGGCTACAAAGCCTATTTGTATAAGAATCTTGGATTACATTTTAAAATATAATGCATGTGTGAAAGACATGCAAATGAGACACCAACTATTCTAAATTCTATATGGACATATGCATAATGCATTGGTTATAATTAATTCAGAAGCTAACTTTGATAGGTTAGTGTGTTGTTACATTCAGGGAAGGAGGGTTCTCTAAATCAATAAAGGTCAAGATAAAATTGTCTAAGACTGCTCAATAAATGGGACAGGCAGGTTCATAAACATAGTAGGATGCAAATGCAAAATAAGGAAAAGGGAGAGACTTTTCTCACCCTAAAACTCTAACTATTTAGCAAAGTTATATGTTTCTAAAGAAAAAATTAGAACTGGTGGAAGAAAAATAAATCAATGAGGTTGTTGAATGAATTTGTCAGTGGATAATGCCATGCTATGAAAATGGCAGAGAGGTCTTGAAAATAGCTCAACTAAGATGAAAATTTGATACTGTGTAAAAGAATCAGAGGGGGGAGATCCCTTGATTCGTCTCTTGTTGTTTACTTATAATGTTTATCTAAGAAAACTTATATGTGTAAATACCCCATGCATAAGAGTGTTAATCATTGTATGAAATTAGAATAGATGAAATGATTTATAAAATGCACCAATAAACATTGAGGACAATGTGATAGAGTGCATATAGATATGCTAGGACATATATGATAAATATTGTTGATTAAAAGTGATATAGTACATGCATTGTGATTTGGCTCAATAGTTTATATAAATTTTGCTTATGATTGATGTGTGTAGGAAATATTGGAGTTGTTTAGGGGACAACACCAATGTTGGAAAACCTCGGGAAGAGGATAAATACAAGAAGGTTGTTGTTAAAATATTGAAGAAGGGACTTCATGAGTCCCCAGGTAGCATCTAAATGATAAGGTAATATCAAGAATATTACTGGAATCCAAACAAGTATAAAAATATATCATGCTTTTGTAGCATGTGACAAAAAAATAATTTGGTAAGAACTTCCTTCAGACATGTGTTATATTGTCTTCATATGCATATGGTTGTGAATTGATTGCATGCATGTCATTAATACCTAGACAAAGTATCATAGAGGAAAGAACCTTTGGTAGACAAACTAAAATAGATTGAAATCTTTTTGCAATGAATGCATAAGTAGTCATGCCATGTTTGAATTGGATAAGAATGAATGGATAAATAATTGTACAAATAAGTGGAACATATGTTAAATGCATTAAGGATATGCATGTGTGGAGGAGAGGGAAGGTATAGGACTGCTCATTATGTAAGGAATATCTTCCAGGACTCCAAAGAGTTGTGGAAATGATAAGGAAGTAATTGAAGTAGCTACGAGTACTAATTCCTTGGCTACCGGTAAATAAAGAATGTGTAATTGCATGTATGTGAACTTTTAATTTCATGTGTGATGATTTGAGGTCATGATTAACAAAAGGAAGGGAACAAATTCTTGTTGTAACTATGAATGTTGATAAGGTTAATCATGGGGTGAAAGTTTGGCTGAGTTCTAACTCACCATGGTGAAGTACCTCACATAGTGATGTAGGAGAATTTTGCCTCCAAAAACAACCTTATTTGACTAGACATAGGGGGTCCTTGATTTTATTAAGGAAATGGGTTCCTAAGCTTGAAATTATTGTAATTTCCTATGTTTTATTGAATTCTAGAAGGATTTCATATGATAGAGTTTATTGGGTTGAGATTGATCAATATGTAATCGAATATGCCTTTGTAAGAAGATATCAAAATTTTGTAATATTTAGAGAGATATTAGAGTGAGGTGTAGATCTCTTGAGGATTTTGTGGATCTAAGAGATCCTAAGGATTGACAATTGAAATATCTTAGGATCTGAACCAATTATGGTATCAAAATAATGTGAGTATGAATGTTGTAATCCTGAGGGAATTAGTATAGGAAGAGACAGAGAGAGGTGTGAGTGTGTAAGAGGCCAAGAATGGCCAATATTAATAGAAATTTTTGTTTTTATTGGCATATATGAGTATCATCATACCATGTGTTGATTTATTCAATCCATATTGGAATCTCTATGTGTTAAACTATTCTCTAACCAATTTTTATGCAGGTTCGGATCGAATCGTGGAAGTAAACCCTCACATAAGAGAAATTGATCAAAATCGACCATAAATAATTGAAGAGATTGATGTCTCTAAGGAAAGAATGGGTCAATCGAGTTCATAGTGAATTGGAGCAGAATTGGAAATGAACAGAGTCAAATTTTCTACGCTGTGCACATACAAATTGAGGGTTGAATCCCTTTGAAGAATATAATTTGAATCCCTTTGTGGATGATGAGGAACAATGGGTATCAGATCAAGAGCAAGAATTTTTTGTAATTCCAGGCAAACAAAAAGAAGCTGCATAAATAAGAAACCAACGATTGAGATTATATCTAGGAGAGAGCCTCACCAGATCAACGACTCATATTGGTCATCCATCGGATCCAGAGAAGGAGTGGTTGCATGTGTTTTGGAGTCCTTATATTGGAGTTTCCTGTCAGAACTTAACTACAACACCACTACACTGAGAGAAGGATCCAATTGTTCACTGGTCTAGCCTCTTGAGGGAGATCCACCGTTAGTCGAGACCCTTCATCAAATCATGTCACAAAACTCGACTCTGACAACAATACTCCGATGAAAAATCTAAGTCATCCATTGGAGTATATATTGGAAAGATCGAAGCCACCCATTGGATCCAACTTTCTGATTTCAATTCCACATTCAATTATGATAATAGCTTTCCAACGACCAATCAAAACTGTCCATTACAAGAGACCATGGGGAAGATCAAGACCATTCATGGAAGTCCATTTTTTAGATTCCTACTCTTAAACCAACTCCGATTATAATATTCCGAGGATAAATTTGGATCATTAGATCAAGAGAAAACAAGCTAGAGTCATTGGATCTAGTTGTAATCCATGGGAAAATATGAACCATACACTAAACTCTATATTAAGTCATGAACGTTAGATCGAAGTCCCATGTGCAGAAACATCATATCAAGGATGAATGTTGATAGTTTATCAATGAAGGATCAATGATCCACGTTGATAACACACCTCAAAGTAGATTGAGGATTGTAGACCCCACTCTGAAGACACGTGGCAAAGGATAAGGGTATAGAGAACCCCATGTACTTGGTTTTAAAATTTATCCCTTAATATCCCACGATACAAGTTATAAGATACCATTCTCAATAGTTGGTAAACCATTGTTGGTTTAGACCAAGGTTATGACCCTTGGTTCCTTGGTTAGGAAATGAGCACCACTGCCATTCATCGACCATAGACTTAGTGCCTGGTCACAAGGTTTGGTCTTGTGGGAAGGAGATTAGCACCATTTGGTTAAGCACTCGGGTATGAAACTCTTGGTCACAACACCAGGGTTGTATAAAGGAAATGCTACAATTGTAGATAGGTTAGGGATTAGTGAATTTATATGAAGATAGAGAGCCTGCACGAAATAAAGGAGAATTTTATATGAAATTCTCAAAGGGACGAGATTATTTGTCGAGTTTGAGAGCTATAGGAGATCTATGTTGAAGAAGGAAATTTGGGCTCGAGAAATAAAATTAAGAGAAACTCGAGTTCTTGAAGCTGCGACAAAGTTCTGATAACTCTGTACTTGTGCGAATAATAGGTCAGGAGGTCATCACATATAGAAATGTGGTAATATGGAAATCAATGCAAGGATGCATTGTGCGTAAATGTGGCCACTAACACATTGATCTAGTTGCATGAAAAGTATGGTTGCATTATGAAGGTCTTGGTATGCTGAAATAATCCATGTATGAGGAATGATGTTATCATTCCATATAATATGACTCAAGAATATAAGAGAATTGATTGTTAAAATGTATAATTTTAAGCTCAATTTGGGAGCCATTATTTGTTTAAGGTGTATGAGATACTAACAATTTGTTTGGTTGTATGAAGATTGGAAACAAAAGCGTATGAAAAATGGTCTCGGATATGGCAGTAGTATAAGTCCACAAGGAAGACCGATACCTGTTATTGCAAAAAGGAAAAACTATTATGAGAAGGAAATCTCATACTTGTGGGATATGAGTTCCTATATTGAACATATCTGTAAATGAATAAGTAGAATTTTAAATATTTGGGAGGTAGATTTGAAGGATTTTGGTTGAAATTGATAAAAATATCTCACAATTGTTGTATGTGTGTGATATAGGTGAGATGCCAGATCTGTCCTATAAGGGAAGAGGATGGTTGTTGAACTAGAAATCATAGAAAGAGGCAACTATTATGACATGAGAACCTTGTGATAGGACATGATCACCTGTGATATTGTTGTGTTGTGTTGGAGCAAGCCATAGGGATGCCTTAGCTCTAAGACCCTGTAAGTCTCCATACTCTTCTTGTGAAAGAGTATGGAATGTACAACAGAGAAAGGGATACCCAAGCCTGGAAGGTGAGTGACTTAAAGGAAGAAGAGACTTCAATGGAATGGAATGATAGCTGAAATCATGAGCATGGTGAGAATTTCAAGGAAGAAATACGAGCTAAGTCCTGACATGGAATCCATATGGATGCATAGATAAATATTTTGACGAAGAGTGTGTTTTTACCTAAATTATGAATATAAATTGAATCTTATGCATTGAGTTGGAATAATAATGCATGGTGTTTGTATATTATTGTAGGCATATTACTAAAATGCCAAAGTCTAAAGATGAACTAGATTGTAAAGAAAGGATACATGTTGAAGAAGTTGAAGGATGAAGACATAGCAAGGATTGTTGAGGTGTAGAAGAACATCGAGGATGGTGTTCCTATTAAGGGGGAGGGGACTGTAACACCACATTTTTAATCCTCTAATTAATTGTAACTAATTATGATTAGAAATGGTTTATCTCAACATGCAGATAATATTTCCATGTTATGGTTTGTAAACAATATAAATGTGTAATATAAAAGCCAAACAACTGACTCACGGGTGAAGCTTAAGTACTAGCCATGATACCATAAGGGGAAATAGTGAGGGGGATTACAAGGAAGGGGATTCATCATGCTCAAGAACCTAAGCCTCTTTGCTGAATTATTTATTTTTGAAAATAATAAGTTATTTCCCTTTTTTTTTTATTCCAAAGAAAATCAGTTAATGGAAGAGTGATTGGTAGTTGAAAAACCAACCACTCAAAATGAATCGAAGCATGGAAGATTATCTAGGATGATAGAAAACTAGTAGCCCAGGGTACAACATAGTATCCATATCAATCCCCCATGATTGACCCATGAGTTTCTTCTAACATAAGAAAGGAAGGGACAAGTCGAGAACCTTCTGGGGGAGGAAAAGGAAGAAACATACGAGGGGAAGATAAGGGGAGAAGATGGAAAATTGAGGAAGCAAGAAGGATATAGAGAGGGAAGGGAGAGTATTGGATGATAACTATGAAATTTAGGAAGAGAAAACCTAGAAATCCAACCTATGCATAAAGGGATAAATACTTGATGCTTGCTAGGCAAGGAAGTGGCACTGAGAAAAGGGAGGAAGCTGAGAGATTGAAAAAGAAGTGATTACATTCCCTTGTGCACTGAAGTCAACTAGGAAGGCATCTGAATATTTTGTGGAGGCCCTAAGTTGGTAGGAAAAGAGGTTTTCTTCCAGGAATTGATGTGAAGGAGAGACAATTTCAAATTGTCAAATTCCTATGAGGATAAATTTTTTCCCCTTATGGTATCATGGCTTGGAAATAGGGTGGTAAGATTGAAAAAATATAGTAGATCTGAGCCTACAGTTGGGTGGAAAAGTGCCCACCTAGAGTCAATTGCTTGATTATAAATTTTTATGAACAAATAAGTGTTTATGCTTGTTCAAACTGTAAAAATCATTGTGTTTGTGAAATATATGGAATTGTGTGGTTCATGTGAATGTGTTTACATAGTTGGTTTGGACACCATTTTTCTAAGGCAGATAAGTCTTTAAGTAGATTTTGTATGTTCACATGGATGAGTTGAATGAATGTGTAATTCATGTCTACTTTGAATGAAATGAATGCTTTTATTATTTATTGCTTTTCTTGAAGCCTGAAATAAACAGAAGGAGATCCAAGCATGGTGCTCCCCAGACATTCAAAAATCCACTCCCTGGGTAATTCCCATGATCTAAGTTGTTTTAAAAGTCTATGTTACAGAGCCTAACTCTAGGATCTTCCATGGAAAGCATGTGAGAATGCAATGTGTTGAAAGGATGAGTTGTTTTGATGTGAGTATGCCAAGTGTTGTACTCATGTGAAGGATTAAATTTCCTTGCAGACTCAGCTCCATGCTCAGGCCACAACCTAATTATGCCTTGGCTGGAAATCCCCATACAAATATTGCTTGAAGTGAAAAGAATGATAGGTAGTAGGCCTAAGATGCCTAAGTTCTGGGTTTTTTTTCCCTTGGAGAGTGCTTTACCTTAGATGCTTGAATGTTTTGGGCATTTAACCAATGAAATCCGCATGCAGAGAAGTTGTTATTAAGTAAATTTAAATAGAAGGGTTTCCTATTATCCTTGAGCATGGAGGAAATTCATACTTCCCAGTCAAAGTTAGGAGGAGGAATCCTAGCATCCGATATCCAAACCCTCTCACATAAATTATTATACGAGAAGCACCATATCTTGGATATCTAGATGCACAACATCAGGCATATCTGGAGATTTGAGCATCCACCCCTTTCATATGACATATCTTGTAGCAAATTCCCATATACCCAGATGTTCATATTTATACGAGCAGATTTCCATGGCACATTCTACCTGTTGAAAAGTGTGGAGAGGTATAACTAGCCCTTTGGTCCACTAGATCTCTAAGGACTCATCTCACTAAATTTTATCTGGTCTTTCAGATTCCTGGTTGGGTAGGTTTCCTTGCGATTTTATTAACTAGAGGACGTTTGAGGGTGATGTCATGATGATGTATTGTATCAAGTGCCAGCGCATGAGTAGTGCAGGTCAAAAAGAGGAGGCCACTAATGACTAAGCAACTTGTACTTATCATGTGATCTCAGTCATCAGATATGAGGGTCGAGGGTTATCAGTATTTTATTTCCAAATTAATCTCAAGAGGGAATCATTGCCCCAGATAATTGGACCACTGTATGACTAGAAGACTACATGTGAGGACTTTATAAGGAGTTCGATTTCTTTGATTCTTGGTGGGTCATTTTTGTGAGGAAGGGTTCTGTGGGGAGGCCCTTGAGCCTTATGATGATGTGTAGTTCCAAGTCATTTCACAGGTAGTGTTGTGGTTCGTCCACATTTCATGAAGAAAATCATGCCACATATAATGGTGGGTCAAGGTTCCAAAACAAAGTTTTGCAAGAGGCCTGGAGGATGTGGTGACGTCAGTGTTAAGAGCCAAATATCAATATAGCATAGAAAAACCTCAGAAAAAGTATTGAACGCCTTGAAAAAGAGATAATTTCAGATAATAAGCCTCTTCGAGCAGGCAACCTCCTTTTACCCCACTTAAATGTTCAAGTACAAGATGATTCAAAATGAAAATGTCTCCTTGGTATATATAGGAGACTAGGAGGTATA
>SNQJ01S0018689.1:82516-108087 GCA_010110895.2 Picea sitchensis
TAAACCACCCAAGAAATCCATAGAAATTATTTCCTAAGGTGGAGTGGGTACATGTAAGGGATGGTATAGACCTTGCTTCCCATTACTAGGCTTGATGGTACAACAAAGAATTCATCCTCTAATATATCAAACTACATATTATTTCATTCTATGCCAATACACATATCTTTGTAAGTTGACAACCATATTCCCAACACCAAAATGTCCTATAATCTTGGAGGTGTGAGCCTCTTTGACAAGTTGCAGTATTTCACCTTTAGGAACATAGAGCTTATCTAGATTGTAGAGCAACCCATTCTGGAGATGATAGTCATCTTTATTGTCACCTTCTTCTACATGAACTTGTCACTGTAGCTACTGAAGCACCTCTTTAAAGTCCTCATATTCCATGTATGTCCCTGTGTATGCATAATGGGTGAAAGGATCCATGTGCATAAGACTTCCCAAATATGTAATATTGAATTTGGGTGGCATTGAAAGCATGTCCACCAACTTATTAGTGCTTCCCTTCTTATACTTGATGACTAGATTAAATTGTTGCAAAAGCCCCATCCACTTGTAATGTTTGGTTTGTTGTAGCTTACTCTGGGATTGAAAATATTGTAGTGGATAGTGATTAGTGTGTATAATAGTTTCCTTTCCCATCAAATAGTGCTTCCACTTCTTAACAACTTGAAACATGGCATACAGTTCCTTATCAAATGTAGGGTAGTTCAAAACTCCCACATGAAACATATAATAATTATAACATACTAGCTTACCTCCTTGCATCAAAACCACTCCCATAGAACAACCACTTTCATCTACATCCACTTTGAAAGGCTTATACAAGTTAGGAAATGTGAGAAATTGTGCTTGAATAATATTTCATTTTAGCTTGTTGACAGATTTGCGTTGATTCTTTCCCCACTGGAAACTCTTACCACTAGTTGTTATGGCATGGAATGCTGCAACTACTATTGAAAAATATGTTATGAACGACCATAGGTACCGTGTTTCCCCAAAAAATCTCCAAACTTTAGTGACATTAGTAGGTATTGTCCCCTTCATGATGGCCTCCATATTTGTGGGATCTATCTTGAGGTCTCCTCCACTGATCACATACCCAAAATACACCAATGAACGCTGAGAAAAATCACATTTATTGAGGATTTATAGAAATTGATGATTTTTAATAGTCTCTAACACCTAAATGAGATGTGATATGTTCTCCTACTAGGTGGAGCTATAAAATGATATTTCTTCCAAATACACCATTAAAAATGAATGTAAATAGGGACGCAATACATCATTAATAAAATGCATAAATATAGTTGGTGCATTACACAAGCCAAAAGGCATGACCAACCATTCATAAAGACCTTGCATTTTCTTGAAGGTGGTCTTCTAGGTGTCCTCTTATTTAACACGTACCTGGTGGTATCTTGATTTGAGATATTGTCACCCAACCATAGGTCGAAGCTACCACCGAGCACCTTAACCTTGACAGAGAATGATTATGGTAGAAAACCCTAGGCCTAATAGACAATAAATGTAGTGTACCTCTCTCCAGAGCAAGCATACAGGGTAGAAAGTCCAAAACATAACCAATAGAAAGTTCAAGCCTAAACTGAGAATACCAATTGCAGTAGTTGCAGCTGCAACTACTCTCCAGACTTGCACACTTACCCAGTTACTGCAGTGTGCACTTGTACATTTCTGTAGTTGTCAGCTATATGTATCAAATGAGATATGGCTTCCTGTAATTATACTATTTTTTCTGAGTTGTCTAGGTCGACTTCTCATTCTAGAGGCTAAACACTTAATATTAAATATTTTCTTGAGCTGACCTGTCTTCTAGGGTTATGTTCAATGCTTCCCGAAATATTTTATTCTCGTTGGGGTTACACGTGCAGGTAAATACCTCCCGCAACTACCATAATATCAAAACTCCCTCCTATCTAGGGAGGTATTGAAGGAAATGGTCTTGAGAACAAACATACAATTCAACCTGTAGCATCATCATAGTCATACATACTATCTCATGATTAGATCACAAGCACCATCATCACTATCATCTAGTAGCATCAACTGCATCATATCTCGAAGCCATACTCCATATGAGTAATCATGCATGATGTTGAATAAGTCACTCACTCCACAGAATGATACAAGGACCATTCTTCTAATTCAGACATACGTCCTAGAAGAATGAATGTCTCAACAGATGTTAAAATCTACGCCATGGACTACAGAGACCATTCGTATAGGAATTTCAATCTAGGAATATTTAATAATCGAGTCATATGTACCATAGAGATTCATCTCAACCTATATGCCTTAGAAAATATCGATCCTAAACCATTTTCCTAATCGGGCCACAATTTGTGCCTTAGGAAAATACTAGTCCCCGACATGTCAACAAACTGTCAACCTAGACCATTCTCCACAGAGAGAATATGTGTCCACCAACAATCTATTCTATCTGGACCATTCTTCACCTGGAGAATGTCTGCCCATAAGCACACTGACTATCTATATAGCTGATAATAATTTTCAACACTACTGATAGTCTACATGGCAATCAAAACAATGTCATTCAATAGACCACAATCGTGTCTATCCATAGTAGTACACAACTACAATCCATTGGTGCACTACCACACCAAGTAGCACATGACTACTTAATCAGTGACACATAGTCACAGCCAGTGGAACACATCTACCACAGTAGCATACATATACTATCTAGAGACATACAATATCCATAGCAATCATATCATTTGATATCAACATGCAAGGAAAAACAATATCATGATATAAATTGGGTCATATGTTCCATTTTTCCACTCACATTTGTGAGATCTAGAAGAGAATCTAACCTCAGAAATTAAAACATCAGCCATGGGATATCTGGACTATTCTTCTCAAGCATAGAAGAATAATTGTCCCTGGTTTCTGAGCCTGGACCATTCACCTAACTGGGCCATTCCTACGACACTAAACATAGTGCAACCTAGATAGAATGAGTCTTCCATAGGGAATGTTTGTCCCTGATTGTTAAATCTGGACCATTCACCTAACTAGGCCATTCCTCCAACACTAAACATAGTGAAACCTGAAGAGAATGAGTCTTCACTAGGGAATCACTGTCCAGACCATTTCCTAATGGAAATGACTATCCTGCACCAACTTCCAAAATGAACCATTCTTCGAAACTGCTCACACCTGTGAAATTCAAAAGAATGACTGCCCTACAAGGAAACCCATTCTACTTTACCACTACTCTGAGTGACTACTAAGAAGAATGATTGTCCTAGACCATTCCCCCACACTGGACACAAGGGGAATCAATGTCTATGGTACGCCATTAATCTATCGAACCATTTTCATTACGAAAATGACTATCTAATGTAAACCATTTTTCGAAATGGAAAATGTCTTTCCGTCAGAAATATCAAACCACTTTTGGAACTAGAAAGGTACTTCTCATCCTGGACCATTTTTTGAAATGAAAAATGAATTTCCATTAATCAATAACACAACAGTGCTCCCTCCCAACCTGGGAGTAATCTCTTCCTTTTTCAATAAGGAATTTGTCTCCATGAGCCCTTACTTTTTTCTTGAGTACACAAACTTTTCATCTTGGACATAGGCTTTACAAAAATATCTGTTATCTACTCATCTATGGAGATATATTGGATAATCACTTCTCTTTTCTGGACTTCATCATGGAGAATGTAATGCTTTATATCAATGTACTTTGGTCTGTCTAGAACACTGGTTTTCTCTAAAGGCTTCATATATCTCATATCATTACAATATATCTTGGTTGAATTCAACACTTTTGTTTCCTTCTAGCTCAAGACATCATGGCAAGGCTCAAACTGAAACATATCTAGGTGGCACTTCTTCTGTCATCATGAGAGTTTTTCATGGATTAGTAATCCATCATCCTGGACTTCTGAGTAACCATTCTAATACATTATCTCTGTTATATAAATTTTTCACCACGCTTCTACTGTGCATGAGAGGCTCTGCACCTACTTGTTTTAATCCATACAAGATCTTCTTCCATCTGCATACAAGGGTCTCTTTCTAGTATTCTTAAGGGTCTCTTTCCTTGAGTTGACTTGTATTCTGGGGTTATGTTTAATGCTTCCTGGAATATTCTATTCTATTCAGGGTTACACGTGGATGTAAATAACTCCCACAACTACCTTAATATCAACATGGGCCTCTAGGAACTCTTAGTTGCTTCAAGAGTGTTCATAGTATCCCTGCATAAGGCTCTTGATCCATTTCCTCAATGTGAAAACACACTACAATCTTACGACCCATTTTACAGGCACACGTGATGCTTTCTCAACATAAAACTCAACCAAACCATGGATTACTTCAAGCACAACATGATTGGTTCTCTTCCCAACAATCAACTCCTCTCTTGCTACCAAAATCTGCATGTAAAAATTCTTTCTATACTCCATATGAATTTCCCTTATTATCCCTTGCTTGCTTGACTCTCAATCTTCCCAAAGATTATTTTACTTCACCCCATGCTCTCCAATAACTATGGGATGTGAATCCTCACACCCACCCTCTTACATGAGTTTAAGGATTGGCTTTGGGGACACTCAACAATAATTTAGAAGGTTATACACAATAATAATAATAATAATAATAATTCAAGAATGTGGGTTTGGATTAATACCCATGAATAATTCCCCCTTGGAACCCCTCTTTCTTGTAGAGTCATAGCCCCCCACTTTTTCATCCCTCTCATATCGCAACCAAAAATTACTATTTTATTAATTATTTCAATGCACATAATATATAATTTGCCCCCCATCCACATTAAATCAATACAAGTTCTTTGCCCCAACACATCAACTCACCAGCCTAATTTTAATTTATACAATTACATTATAATTTGAAGGGATTAAAACTGTGGATTTTACATTCCCCTCCCCCTTATTTTTGTAATGTGCTTAGTGCACAACACCCTACAGGTGTTCACACATATTACAAGACTAGGATCTTTGACCTTTAATCGATACATATGATCTCTGACCCAATAAACCTAGATACAAAGGCACCCCAACATAGAACTTATATATGCATACATAGGAACTCTAGCCCAAAAGCATATACATACACCGCTGGCACTCTCCTACAACTATCCTGGTTTCCACCAACTCTCTTCCAAACACCTTCCCAACCTAAAGAATATACCCCTTCATCCCTCTCAATCCATTAGGTTGTACCATTATTTTATCAGGGTTGACCCATGGAATGTGCCCCCTTCACTGTCCTTAGTCCATCGGGATACACCATTCATTTATCGGGGTCTCTCTAGCACATGTAACTGGGAATATCACTATTGGGATCTCAAGGGACTCAGTGCTAGGAAAACTACCAGGAAAAAAAACATTAAAAACCTTGTTGTGTCTGTGCAACTCATGCATGAGCTCTCTTTTTAGGCTTAACAACCTATTTCTTTGAAAATTCAAATCCCACACATGAGTTCCCTCTTCAGGCTTGACAAACTGGTTCTTTTGCGAGAATGACAACTCACTTCTTCTTCCTATCACAAAATATGCCCGTTTCATGTCTTCATTATTTAAATGTTCCTATAGCATCCATTAAGAATTATACCTATTATTTCCATTATCATGTAATAATTATATTATTCACAGAATGTCTCCACTCCAAAATATAAACATTTATTCAAAATAAGTTTGAAATCATAAACCAATACTCATATATATCGTTATCTTGCACTTCACAAAGATGCCACAAGAAATAATTCATCTCATTGTTCTTATCGACGCACCCACATGACTCTAACCACCATGACATATGCATTATTAAGTTTCCTCTTCCTCTATATGCTCACTTTGTAGGCTCAAGCATCCCCTTCTCTGTTTCACAATCCCTCAGGTGATCCATCTTTCCAAGGCTTTCACATGCAAAGAGAGTGCCAACTTATTGTTAGACTCCCACTAAAAATCTATAACTTGTGGTAACCATAGGTTTCCAGTGTCCTAACAATATCCTTCTTCTTGAGCTTTCCTGGCTTCAATAGCTATTATCTTATCTATATCACACACATACAGTCTATACGAGACATAATCATAACAACTTCACTTATTAATTTTCAAAATATGTTTTATACAGGAAAACATAATTTCACAAGAATGAGTTTTTTTTTCTCATAATTGTTTGGATCTTGCAACAAAATGCATCAGTATTCTTCATGGGCTTATACCATTGCCATGTTGAAGACCACTCTCCTACAATTTCCTCAACTTTCATTCAACCAAACCAATTTTTAGTATTCATGTTCATTATCATTTCATTGTAGCATTCATAATCAACCCATGAAGTGATTCCATAACTATATTATTCTAAAATTAAATCACTTCCAACTATCATTTATATGGAATGAAACCATCATTCCTCGCAAATCCATTACCAATACCCAAAATTTTCATAATGTAGTCAAACATTACCAATAAATAAAACCAATGTGTCCATACCCACGACCACATTTACCCAATGCATTCTTGCATTGACTCTGGAATACCATATGTCCATGTCATGTATTCTACCATGTGAGTTGGAAAATCTAGCCAACACCTTAATACATTATCCAAAATCTTCCCTATTTACCTGTTTGATCATTTGGAGGGCATTCCTTTTCGACCCATACACAACACTAGGAATATAATTCTCTTAGTGCTCTCCCGTGTCAAAAAATAGGTTGCAACCCAAACATCGGTTATATAAGGAAATACCATTATGCACTTATATGCTTCTATATCCCTTCCATTTCAAACCACATCATGGCCTCACACATGGCCATCCCTAATGGAATTATTTCTACTGCATGAGTATATCTCATAACTAAACTTGGTTATGATATCATAACCAACATAATATACCAATAATTCTATATAAATGCTTTCAAGCATTAAACAACATGTGTACCTCTAAGGCTCTTTGCATTTACACATCAATCCAATTATTGAACTTTAACTAAGGGAATTATTATCTCAATGTTTTTCATCATTTTATGCAACATAAGCAACCAAATGCATACCTACATAGTTGTTATCAAATTACTTGATGTTGCCTGATCATTTGATATTTTGCAGAAGCTCCTTGGCTCCCTTCACCAATTCTCTTGGTCATCATTCTTACCATCCTGCTTTTGTTTTCATATGGATGGATTTCATATACAACAACAACATCATCAACATTATTCTCCACCATGATATAAGATTCTTCCTCGATACACAATCCACCATAAGTATTATTTAATTATAATAGCATCGTTATTTTACACATAATTGTAGACTACCTTTAGTCTATAATCATGCCACAAGTTATATGTTCAAGAATTCCCACATGCACCAATGCACATCAATATGCATTAAGCATTTATTTGTTTATTTCAACTTTAATTGTTTATTTATTTGTTGTTGTAGATGCATGTCCTTGAATTCTTGTAGAACCTCCATGCCCTATGCACTTCCATCTTTCTCAACTATGCACCACTGGACCCTATTATGAACCTTCTAGCCAAGCCCCACTTGGACATTTTGCATTTCCAACCACTATATCCACTAGTGTTTCCATCTCACAACTGCTTCCTTTATGTTTAAAATCTCGTCCCAACATACTTTGACTAAACCTTTCAATACTCATAGTCTTGTAACAAGCACTACTCCAACTGAATATTAGCACTGCAATATAATTAACCACTCCCCATTTCCTTGACTAAACCAGACCTGAAATACCATTCTCATTGATTGGCATTTCAACATTGTGAAATTTTTCTTGTATGTCATATTTTCCAATATCTTTTTCTATCCATGGCTTTGCTCAATTTTAAATACTTCTCTACACTTCACTGAGTGATTCACTGTGAGGCACTACTTGGCCACTCAAGACCACTCTTCTCCAAATGGAATGCTACATACCTCCATTTTCACCTATACCCTTCTTCCACTAGGAACCCTGATAGTAGAGGTAACTTTCTTTCTTTGGGTACTTTAGAAAAAAGTTGTTAGATCATATCTAACAATTCCTTTTGTTGGAATACTGAGAGGGGGGGTGAATCAATATGAGAACTATTACCACTTTTAACCACAATATATAAAATTTAACTTAATCAACAATATAACATTAATATATCATGATAACATAAACATAAGCATCATCACATCAACAACATCACATCAAGTACACATTACACCATAATTTACGTGGAAACCCAAATAGGAGAAAACCAAGGAAGACTTTCTTATATATAAAAGAATACATTCATTGGAAGCACCAACTTCCCAATTCTCCAGCTACAACTGGAACGAGGATACAACCCTCTATTTTTAGGCTCCAATCTGAATTAATCTACAACTCCATAAATTCTCTGGCTTCAACCAGAAGGAGCCTACAACTCCCTTATTCTCATACTCCAACCTGAATGAAGATACAACTCCCTGAATTCTCTGGATACAACCCAATGATTCTCAGGCTCCAACCTGAAGGAAGCTCCAACTCCCTTACTCTATGGATCCAACCAGAAAGAGGCTACAACCCCCTTTCCTTGCCCCATTCTATTGCCCTGAAATATAAGTGTAGACCAATTTTCATTACCACAATCACTGCCATTGTCTTTTCCACTGTCACATAAACTTGTAACCTATCAACATGTTACTGTATCCAAACTATCACTCTAAACCTGACCAACCTATCAGTGTCATCGATACTCAACCAAATCCTCTCACATGGATCATATACTATGGACACCTCTCAACTAGATTTCCAACATCACTAACACATGTCTCTACCAAGAATGTAACAAACCATCAACCTTTACAATACCAAGAATCAACTATGTACCACAACCTGTACCAAACCGTGCATCAACCATTCACCAACACCTATACCAAACTATTCATCAACCATGCACCAAAACCTATGCCGAACCTTGCATCAACCATGTACCATAACTTGTACTATATGCCTCAACCATCAACCATGTAGATCAACACCATACCAAGTACCAATCATGTACCATACCATGTATCAACCATGTACATCAACCATATACCATATCACTCAATCATGTCATACACCATGTACCATAGGATATATCAAGAAAGTACCATCAACGGTGTACCTCAACAAAGTACCAAACAACAAAGAACATATACCAAGTATATGCCTCAACCATGCACCTAATATGTTCCTCAAGCATGTGCCAATGCTCTAACAATATACCAAATACCTTCCTCAAGCATGCACCATAACATGATCAACATCTAACCCTCAAAACATCCACATAAAAATACATGCAACTCTGTAATAGACCCAGTGTATGTGATCACATACCTGCATACCTTCCTCAAATTCAAAAACAAGAGAATAACATCTTCATCAAACTTTACCTTAGTCTCACGGGACTATTTTTTGGATTAGTCACAAACCCTAACTTTAAACAAGCATAACTCTATACTTGTAATTAATGAAAGTATGGAACGTGTACCCAATATTATTCAATATATTCTCTGCAATTCCTCCAAGTTTCACTTCTTGGAACATCCTAGAAAAGGAGTTATAGAAAAAATGGAAGACCTTTCATAATTTTGTATTATTCTAGAGAGAGAACTTGTAGAGCATGCCACGTGTGGAATATTTGATATCTAGATATGAAAATAATACAAAAAATACTATGGAATATACTTTAGGCAATGAATTTGGTCTCACTAAATTTGGATCCTCTATGAATTAGTTATGACTATTTTACCCAAAACACTTGTAAAACAAAACAACTAGGTAGCGATCGATCGCACTTTGTCAAACAATTTAGGCGTGACCATCCTCAAAACTAGGGGAAATCCATGGTAGATGAGTGTGTCTCAACATGAATCATCAATGGGTCCTTCATGAGACCCTAGGCTAGAAAATAAGGCTGTAATAGACAAAGAATGGCCACCAACACAATACATTGTGAATCCATGAAGTGGAATGCAAGACCATGGCCATGAAAAAGTACATAGTGGATCCATGTCAACAAATATGTCATTTCCACGAGAAAATAAAATGTGGATCTATATCACAATATATATTAGGAAGACATCGAGCACAAATGAGAGTGTCCTCATAGTCTTAAAAGTACTCATATAGTAGTGATATACTCCATATAAACTTGGGATGGGTAGGACGAATGAGTGGTGTGGCCCCAAACCCAAGGTATTCATCCCAAATCCCAATGGTACAATTCTACAACATGGGAATAGATGAGGTGATGTTGATCATGGTATAACTTGTATTATTATTTTTCATTGAGGTGTGTCCTTAACATACATGAGGGGAACCACCAATGATAAAAATGGACCCCAAGGTTCCTAGTAAAATCTAGTGAGTGTGAATAAAGGATATGATGTCGAACAATTTTAGAATCGATCTATCATGAGTCAATGATGTAAACCCACTGTTGATTGTGAGGAAGCTTACCACCGAGGGTTGAAAGATCCAATGTGCTAGTTGGTTTCTAGATCCCTATCCTAATAATGTGATGAATTCAATAGGAAGAGATCCATATAAGGAGTGGCTTAATGTATACCCCATCAATCGACATGAAACATACATTGATAGATGATGTGAAGAGATAGAATCACCAAATACAATTGAAACATGGATGGATGACACAAATGGTCAACATGATAGTAGATGGTTGGCTCAAGTTTTACGTCCCTTGAACATATAGCATGTCATAATAATGACCTGGTAGCAATACTCAAGAGAACTAATGATATAGGTGCAACAATGCATGAGGAATTGAAGCACTCTCTATAATGACTAGAATAGTAACAAACCAAAGGATTATATGTGACTCATATGAATAGTATTCGACTCCTAGGAAAGATATAACCCAAATGAAAGACAATTATGCAAACAAGCGCCCTGTTCAAGGGAAACACGACTGGTGCTACCACTTTGATAAATAAAGATGAATGGTAACCCCCCAATCTCTTTTTTGAGTGTATCCTTCATGGTTTAATGAGCACGAAAGAGAGATAAATGGTGCTTGATAATGTCTTTTTTGTTTAGTTTTTATGAGTTCAAAAAATAGTTAAAACTGTATTGGTGAGGTGTCTTTTTCATGGTTTAGGGACCACAAAAAAGAGTTAAAAGTGAGCTCATCATGTGTCTTTTTCATGGTTTAACAAGCCTGAGAAAGAGTTAAAAGTAAGCTTGTTTGGAGAGAATGAGTGGCTTAATAGTATGCTTCTACGTTCCAAGTTGTAACATACCCTAGTCCAACTAAGGAACGTTACGAGAAGAAAACACATTTAAAAATAAGATTTTCTACGTAATCATTTATTGTAGCTTACCAACTACAAATCACACACATATTTAACCATTTGACTTATACCATAGTTCTGAATGCATCTAACAACATATATTAAGAACATGAATGTGTCCAGTAAGCACACAATAAACAAGCAACATTCACATTAACCATTTACACAACGTAATATCATCATAAAAGCAACAAAAAAATTATATATATATATATATATATATATTAAAACCAATTGGTTGTGTATGAAGGATGAATCTCCTAGCCATAGGTGTTGTTGTTCATTTTCTCTCAACAATGAGCCACCCCCGATCCGAGGCTATGAGTCCACAAGGAGATCTGACCCTCTTGGTTTTCCACTCTCCACACACAGCAGCCCCAAAACCAAAGATTCTACTCCCACAACAGTTCCAATCCTCCAGTGCTCTTCCCCACAACCTGCATAACCCAAGGAATGCACCCCCTTCACTACTCACAGTCCCTTAGGTTATACGATTAGTTTATCAGGGTTTCCAGTGCACTTAATTGGCCAAAAATATCTCAATTGGGGTGTTAGAAATAATAGATGTGCTCGTTTAACCATAGACAATATAGCAATATTGTCACCCAACCATAGGTCAAAGCCACCCCCGATCACCTTAACCTTGGAAGAGAATGATTTTGGTATAAAACCCTAGGCCTAATAGACAATAAATGTAGCATACCTCTCTCCAGAGAAAGCATACAGGGTAGAAATTCCAAACCATAACCAATAGAAAGTCCAAGCCTAAACCAAGAATACATATTGCAGTGGTTGCAGCCGCAACTACTCTCCAGACTTACACACTTACCCAGTTATTGCAGTGTGCACTTGTACATTTCTACAGTTTAGAGTTGTATGTACCAAATGACATCTGGATTTCTGTAATTATACTGTTTTTCCTGAGTTGTCTGGGCCGACTTCTCATTCTGGAGGCTAAACACTTAATATTAAATATTTTCTTGAGCCAACTTATCTTCTAGGTTTATGTTCAATGCTTCCTGAAATATTTTATTCTCTTCAGGCTTACACGTGGAGGTAAATACCTCCCGAAACTACCATAATATCAAAATTCCCTCCTATCTAGGGAGGTATTGAAGGAAATGGTCTTGAGCATAAACATACCATTCAACCGATAGCATCATCATAGTCGTACAGACTATCTCATGATTAGATCACGAGAACCATCATCACTATCATATGGTAGTATCAACTGCATCATCTCTCGAAGCCATACTCCATCTGAGTAATCATGCATGATGTTGAATAATTCACTCACTCCATAGAGTGATACAAGGACCATTCTTCTAATTCGGACATACGTCCTAGAAGAATGACTATCCCAACAGATGTTAAAAGATGCACCATGGACTAGAGAGACCATTCGTATAGGAATTTCAATCTAGGACTATTTTATAATCAAGTCATATGTACCATAGAGATTCATCTCAACCTATATGCCTTAGAAAATATCAGTCCTAAACCATTTTCCTAACCGGGCCACAATTTGTGCCTTAGGAAAATACTAGTCCATGACATGTCAACAATATATCAACCTAGACCATTCTCCACAGAGAGAATACGTGTCCACCAACAATGTGTTCTACCTGGACCATTCTTCACATGGAGAAAGTTTGTCCATAAGCACACTGACTATATGTCTAGTTGATAATAATTTTCAACACTACTAATAGTCTACATGGCAATCAAAACAATGACATTCAATAGAACACAACCATGTCTATCCATAGTAGTACACAACTACAGTCCAATGGTGCACTACCACACCAAGTAGCACAAAACTACTTAATCAGTGACACGTAGTCACAACTAGTGGAACACATCTACCACAGTAGCATACATCTACTATCTAGAGACATACAATCTCCATAACAATCATATCATCTGATATCAACCTGCATATAAAAGCAATATCATGATATAAACTGAGTCATCTGTGCCATTCTTCCACTCACATGTGTGATATCTGGAAGAGCATCTACCCTCAGAAAGTAAAACATCAATCATGGGATATCTGGACTATTCTTCTCAAGCATAGAAGAATAACTGTCCCTGATTTTTTATCCTGGACCATTCACCTAAATGGGCTATTCCTCCGACACTAAACATAGTGCAACCTATATAGAATGAGTCTTCCCTAGGGAATTATTGTCCCTAATTGTTGAATCTGGACCATTCACTTAACTAGGCCATTCCTCCGATAGTAAACATAGTGAAACCTGAAGAGAATGAGTCTTCCCCAGGGAATCATTGTCTGGATCATTTCCTAATGGAAATGACTATCCTGCACCAACCACCAAAATGAACCATTCTTCGAAACTTCTCACAAATATGAAATTCTAAAGAATGACTTCCCGAGGAGGCAAACCATTCTACTTGACCACTACTCTGAGTGACTGCCAAGAAGAATGATTGTCCTATATCATTCCCCACACTGGCCACAAGGGGAATCAATGTCTATGGTACATCATCAATCTATCGAACCATTTTCATTATGAAAATGACTGTCCGATCAGGACAATTTTCCGAAATGGAAAATGCTTGTCCGTCAGAAATATCAAACCACTTTCTGAACGAGAAAGGAACTTCTCATCCTGGACCATTTTTTGAATTGAAAAATGAATTTTCATTAATCAATAACACAACAGTGATCCCTCCTAATCTGGGAGTAATCTCTTCCTTTTTCAATAAGGAATTTGTCTCCATGAGCCCTAGCTTGTTTCTTGATTACACAAACTTTTCATCTTGGACATAGGCTTTACCAAAATATCTCCTATATGCTCATCTCTGGAGATATATTGGAGAACCGCTTCTCTTTTATGGACTTCATCACAGAGAATGTAATGCTTGATATCAATGTACTTCGGTCTATCTAGAACACTAGTTTTCTTTGAAGGCTTCATATATCTCATATCATTACAATATATCATGGTTGAATTCAACACTTTTGTTTCCTTCTAGCTCATGACATCATGGCAAGGCTCAAACTGAAACATATCCAGGCAACACTTCTTCTGTCATCATGAGAGTTTTTCATGGATTAGCAATCCAACATCCTAGACTTCTGAGTAACCATTCTAATACATTATCTCTGTTATACAAAATTTTCTCACACTTCTGTTGTGCATGAGAGGCTCTGCACCAAGTCATTTGAATCCATACAAGATCTTCTTCCATCTGCATACAAGGGTCTCATTCTAGTATACCTCAAAACCTTGAGTTTTCTCTACATACGCTTCTTGATCAATTACTCTATTGAGGAGAAAAGTCCTTACATTCATCTGATGTAAACTCCAACCCATGGATATTCTAGAAGATATAATGGCTTAGGTAGAGGTATGTATGGTTACTGGAACAAGCTGTCATCATAGTCTTCTCTCTCAATCTGGGAGAACCTTTAGTTATAAATCTCACAATGCTTCCATTAATAAGTATTTCATACACTATTCTTCATCACAACTTCCATTTATTTTTCTTGATTGCTTCTAGTGGGTTCAAACCAAGATGGTAGTCTTGTGATTCTCGGTATAATGACTAGTTGTTCTGGATTTTCTTTATCTCTTGGAATATTCATGTTCTTCCTCATGTTTCTCTTTATCTCTTGGGTCCATGGATTTTTCTATAGATTCCATGCCCTGAAGATTCCAACTTCTTCCTTTCATCATAGGATCATGGATGTGGATGGACAACCAAGGATACTTTAAGGCTTCTTTTCGAAGAAGATTTCTTCTAAAGTCAATCTGAACACGTGTTTATTTTCATGGATGCTACCATGAATGGGAACATGGATAGATACTTCATAATCCTCAATGCATCATATTATTTAGGATTATCTCCCTCATAATACTTGCTTCATGCATGAATGCATGCTCTTATTTTGGAATTATATAATCAACTCCCTCCATCTAAGAGAGTCCATGCTTTTTTCTGCATCCTTATTGCCTTCTACAAAGTGTCATTAGTCTTTTTCTAATTTTCTCTTCATTGTTGACTTCTTTCTGTTTTTACTTCTTCCAGGTTTCTTCAAGTTTGATTCTGATTTTGGTTCATCTTGTAGTTGTTACTTATGTTAATAGATTCCATAGGAATTGTTACCAAGGATTGTCAATGTACTTCATCTTTTCATGTGTATTGCTTGACTTGTAGTCATCATGATAAAAATCCTTATCTTGTTATTCTTCCATAGGTATTGTTTCTCTTTGAACATCTTATCTTCTAAGAAATAGATATGAAAGATATGTACAGAAAACTATGTAAACATGGTATGTACAAGAATTATGAAGAATATTGTTACCTTGTCTTAGAAGAAGAAGTTTGTTTTATCCTGCTTGGACTTATTTGAGGGTTATCTTTCTTCGGAAACTATTGCTTTATCTGTTTCCTTCCTTTTCTTTAACTCAGGACAGTGTTTCTTGTAGTGACCATATTTTCGACAGTTGAAGCATTGTATCTTTGACATATCCTTTTCTTGATTTGGTTTCTTCCTTCAACCAAAATTATTCTTATTCCTGAAATTTTTGAACTTTGTTGTGAAATCTTGATCATTGTATTTCTTTTGGGATTTATCTTTTGCGCTAATACTTGATTCTTCTTGTGCACTACAAGTCCAAAGTTCTTCAAATGTGGGATATTCCTTTCTTGTGTTCATGCTTGCATAAAATGCATCCCATGTCTTCAGAAGTCCATTGATTACTATATTTACTAATTCCGTCTTTGAAATTCTCACGAGGTATGATGTTATGTTGTCATCATCATTCATTTTCATGTCATAGAGCTCATTCTTCAAATTCATTACTTGTCCAATGTTTATGACTGAGAAGAGGTTTGTTAGGGCATCGTACATCTTCTTAGATGAGTTAAGATGGGAGATGTAGGGTATCATGTGGTATTTTATAGAGTCCACTATGATACTCATGGAATTGATGTCATTGTCTTTGACCTTCTCCATAACTGCAACATTCTAAGGTTCCTTCTCTTTTCCTTATTCTAATTGTGGTTCCATGATCTTTCCTTTCATGATATCCAACACTTTGTTCCTGGCAAGGATGAGGTCAATCCTTGTCTTCCATGCTATGAAGTTAGAATCCCATTCTAACTTGTTTTCCGACTTCATAGAGTACGCCATAACTGCTTTGACTTGGTCAACCTTTGGATTTGACCAAAAACTCAAACTTGATGTCTTAGCTTGCTGAGAGTACCAGGAGGTATGCTAGGTTAAGGCATACCAGGCTATCCATAAATTAGGTAAATCTCTTCACTTAAGGTACCTCAACAAAAGGGTTAGGGTTTCATTGTTGCAACAAAAAAATTGACTACACCAATAACTGTAACTGAGAAAATCCTCCCAATCTATCTTCCAATGGTTAGACTATTCGAAGATAGTGTGGGCCCATAACCTGTTAGAAATAATAGATGTGCTCATTTAACCATGGAAAATGTAGCAATATTGTCACCCAACCATAGGATGAAGCCACCCCTGAGCACCTTAACCTTGACAGAGAATGATTCCAGAAGCAAATCCTAGGCATAATAGCCAATCAATGTAGCATACCTCTCTCCAGAGAAAGCATACATGGCAGAAATTCGAAACCATAGCTAATAGAAATTCCAAGCCTAAACTAAGAATACAGACTGCATTAGTTGCAACTGCAACTACTCTCCAAACTTGTGCACTTACCCAGTTACTACAGTGCGCACTTGTACATTTCTGCAATTGTGAGATGTATGTACCAAATGAGATCTAGCTTCCTATATTTATATTGTTTTTCTTGAGCTATTTGGGCCGACTTCTCATTTTGGAGGATAAACACTTAATATTAAATATTTTCTTAGCCAACTTGTATTCTAGGGTTATGTTCAATGCTTCCTGAAATATTCTATTCTCATCGGGGTTACACGTGGAGGTAAATAACTCCCACAACTACCTTAATATCAACATGGGACTCTAGGAACTCTTAGTTGCTTCAAGAGTGATCATAGTATCCTTGCACAAGGATCTTGAGCCATTTCCTCAATGTGAAAACACACTAAAATATTACAACCCATTTTACAGGCACACATGAATCTTTCTCAACATAAAACACAACCAAACCATGGATTCCTTCAAGCATAACATGTTTGGTTCTCTTCTGAACAATCAACTCCTCTCTTGCTACCAAAATCTACATGTAAAAGTTATTTCTATACTCCATATGAATTTCCCTTCTTATCCCTTACTTGCTTGACTCTCACTCTTCCCAAAGATTATTGTACTTCACCCCATGTTCTCCAATAACTATGGGATGTTAATCCTCACACCCACCCTCTTACATGAGTTTAAGGATTGTCCTTGGGGACACTCAACAATAATTTAGAAGGTTATACACAATAATAATAATAATAATAATTCAAGAATGTGGGTTTGTATTAATACCCATGAATACTTCCCCCTTGGACCCCCTCTTTCTTGTAGAATCATAGCCCCCCACGTTTTCATCCCTCTCATATCACAACCAAAAATTACCATTTTATTAATTATTTCAATGCACATAATATATAATTCACCCCACAACCACATTAAACCAATACAAGATCTTCGCCCAACACATCGACTCACCAGCTTAATTTACATTTATACAATTACATTATAATTTGAAGGGATTAAAACTGGGGATTTTACATTCCCCTCCCCCTTATTTTTGTAATGTGCTTAGTGCACAACACCCTCCAGGTGTTCACACATATTACAAGACTAGGATCTTTGGCCTTTAATCGATACATAGAATCTCTGACCCAATAAACCTAGATACAAAGGCACCCCAAACTAGAACATATATATACATACATAGGCACTCTGGCCCAAAAACATATACATACACCGCTGGCATTCTCCTACAACTATCCTGGTTTCCACCAACTCTCTTCCACACACCTTCCCAACCTAAAGAATATACCCCCTTCATCCCTCTCAATCCATTAGGTTGTACCATTATTTTATCAGGGTTGACCCAAGTAATGTGCCCCCTTCACTGTCCTTAGTCCATCATGATACACCATTCATTTATCGGGGTCTCTCTAGAACATGTAACTGGGAATATCACTACTGGGATCTCAAGGGACTCACTGCTAGGAAAACTACCAGGAAACAAAACATTAAAAACCTTGTTGCTCTAGTGCAACTCATGCATGAGTTTGCTTTTTAGGCTTGACAACCTAGTTCTTTGAAAATTCAACTCCCACACATGAGTTCCCTCTTCAGGCTTGACAACCTAGTTCTTTTGCAAGAATGAAAAATTACTTCTTCTTCCTATCCCAAAATATGCCTCATTCATGTCTTCATTCTTTAAATGTTCCTATAGCGTCCATTAAGAATTATACCTATTATTTCCACTATCATGTAATAATTATATTATTCACAAGATTTTTCCACTCACAAATATAAACATTTATTCAAAATAAGTTTGAATTCATAAACCAATACTCATATATATCACTATCTTGTGCTTCACAAAGCTTCCATGAGAAATAATTCAGCTCATTGTTCTTATTGACACACCCACATGATTTTAACCACCATGACATATGAAATAGTAAGTTTCCTCTTCCTTTATACAATCACTCTCCAGGCTCAGGCATCCCCTTCTCCGTTTCCCAATCCCTCAGGTGATCCATCTTTCCAAGGCTTTCACATGCAAGGAAAGTGCCAACTTATTGTCAGACTCCCACTAACAATATATAACTTGTGGCAACCATAGGTTTCCAGTTTCCTAACAATATCCTTCTTCCTGAGCTTTCCTGGCTTCAATAGCTATGATCTCATCTATATCACACACATACAGTCTATACGAGACATAATCATAACAAATTAACTTATTAATTTTCAAAATATGCTTTATACAAGAAAACATAATTTCCCAAGCATGAGTTTTTTTTTCTCATAATTGTTTGGCTCTTGCAACAAAATGTATCAGCCTTCTTCATGGGCTTATACCATTGCCATGTTGAAGACCGTTTTCCTACAATTTCCTGAACTTTCATTCAACGAAACCAATTTTTAGTCTTCATGTTCATTATCATTTCATTGTACCATTCACAATCAACCCATGAAGTGATTCCATAACTATATTATTCTAAAATTCAATCACTTTCAACTATCATTCATATGGAATGAAACCATCATTCCTCACATATCCATAACCAACACCCAAAATTTTCATAATGTAGTCAAACATTACCAATAAATAAAACCAATGTGCCCATACCCACGACCACATTTACCCAATGCATTCTTGCATTGACTCTGGAATACCATATGTCCATGTCATGTATTCCACCATGTGAGTTGGAAAATCTAGGCAATGCCTTAACATATTATCCAAAATCTTCCCTATTTACCTGCTTGATCATTTGGAGGGCATTCCTCTTCGACCCATACACAACACTAGGAATGTAATTCTCTTAGTTCTCTCCCATGTCAAAAAATAGGTTGCAACCCAAACATCGGTTATATAAGGAAATACCATTATGCACTTATATGGTGCTATAGCCCTTCCATTTCAGACCACATCATGGCCTCACACATGGCCATCCCTAATGGAATTATTTATACTACAGGAGTATATCTCATAACTAAACTTGGTTATGATATCATAACCAACATAATATACCAATAATTATATATAAATGCTTTCAAGCATTAAACAACATGTGTACCTCTAAGGCTCTTTGCATTTACACATCAATCCAATTATTGAACTTTAACTAAGGGAATTATTACCTCAATGTTTTTCATCATTTTATGCAACATAAACAACCAAATGCATACCTACATAGTTGTTATCAAATTACTTGTTGCTACCTGATCATTTGATATTTTGTAGAAGCTTGGTGGCTCCCTTCACCAATTCTCTTGGTCATCATTCTTACCATCCTCCTTTTTTTTCATATGTATGGATTTCATATAGAACAACAACATCATCAACATTATTCTCCACCATGATATAAGATTCTTCTTCTATACACAATCCACCATTAGTATTATTTAATTATAATAACATCATTACTTTACACATAATTGCAGACTATCTTTAGTCTATAATCATGCCACAAGTATGTTCAAGCATTCCCACATGCACCAATGCACATAAATATGCATTAAGCATTTATTTGTTTATTTCAACTTTATTTGTTTATTTATTTGTTGTTGTAGATAGATGCCCTTGAATTCTTGTAGAACCTCCATGCCCTATGCACTTCCATTTTTCTCAACTATGCACCACTGGACCCTATTATGAGCCTTCTAGCCAAGCCCCACTTGACCATTCTACATTTCCAACCACTAGATCCACTAGTGTTTCCATCTCACAACTGCTTCCTTTATGTATAGAATATCGTCCCAACATATTTTGACTAAACCTTTCAATACTCATAGTGTTGTAACAAGCACTACTCCAACTGAGTATAACACTTCAATATAATTAACCACTCCCCATTTCCTTTACTAAACCAGACCTGAAATACCATTTTCATTGATTGGAATTTCAACATTGTGAAATGTTTCTTTTATGTCATATTTTCCAATATCTTTTGTTATCCATGGCTTTGCTCAATTTTAAATACCTCTTTGCACTTCACTAAGTGATTCACTGTGAGGCACTACTTGTCCATTAAAGACTGCTCTGCTCCAAATGGAATGCTAAATACCTCCATTTTCACCTATACCCTTCTTCCACTAGGAAATCTGATAATGGAGGTAACTTTCTTGCTTTGGGTACTTCAGAAAAAAGTTGTTAGATCATATCTAACAATTCCTTTTGTTGGAATACTGAGAGGGGGCATTATTACCACTTTTAACCACAATATATAAAATTCAACTTAATCAACAATATATCATGAGAATATAAACATAAGCATCATCACATCAACAACATCAAATCAAGTACACATTACACCATAATTTATGTGGAAACCCAAACAGGAGAAAACCAAGGAATGCTTTCTGATATATAAAAGAATAAATTCATTGGAAGCACCAACTTCCCAATTCTCCAGTTGCAACTGAAAGGAGGATACAACCCCCTATTTACAAGCTCCAACCTGAAGGAAGCTACAACTCCCTAAATTCTTTAGCTCCAACCAAAAGGAGGCTACAACTCCATGATTCTCAGACTCCAACCTAAAGGAAGATACAACTCTTTGAATTCTTTGGATACAACCTCATGATTCTCATGCTCCAACCTGAAGGAAGTTCCAACTCCCTTATTCTACGGATCCAACCAGAAAGACGCTACAACCCCCTTTCCTTGCCCCATCCTTCCACCCTAAAATACAAGTGTAGACCAATTGTCACTACCACAATCACTGCCATTGTATTTTCCATGGTCACTACCACTGTCACATAAAATTGTAACCTATCGACCTGTCATTGCATCCAAACTATCATTGTAAACCTATCCAACCTATTAGTGTCACTGATACTCAACCAGATCCTCTCACATGGATCATATACCAAGGACACTTCTCAACTATATGTCCAACATCACTAACACATGTCTCTACCAAGAATGTACCAAACCATCAACCTTTAAAATACCAAGAATCAACTATGTACCACAACCTGTACCAAACCATGCATCAACCATGCACCAACACATGTACCAAACTGTGCGTCAACCATACACCAAAATCCGTGCCAAACCTTGCATCAACCAATTACCATAACCTGTACTATATGCCTCAACCATCAACCATGTAGATCAACACCATACCAAGTACCAATCATGTACCATACCATGTATCAACCATGTACATCAACCATATACCATATCACTCAATCATTTCGTACACCATGTACCATAGGATATATCAAGAAAGTACCATCAATGGTGTACCTCAACAAATTACCAAACAACCAAGAACATATACCAAGTATATGCCTCAACCATGCACCTAATATGTTCTGCAAGCACGTGCCAATGCTTCAACAATATACCAAAGAATTTCCTCAAGCATGCACCATAACATCATCAACATGTAACCCTCAAAACATGCATATAAAAATACATGTAACTATATAATAGACCGAGTGTATGTGATCACATAACTGCATACCTTCCTCAACTTCAACAACAAGAGAATAACATCTTCATCAAACTTTATCTTAGTCTCACGAGACTATTTTTTGGATTAGTCACAAACCCTAACTTTAAAAAAACATAACTTTGTACTTGTAATTAATTAAGGTACGAAACTTGTACCCAATATTATTCAATATATTCTCTGCAATTCCTCCAAGTTTCACTGCTTGGAACATCCCAGAAAAGGAGTTATAGAAAAAATGGAAGACCTTGCAGAATTTTGTATTATTCTAGAGAGCGAACTTGTAGAGCATGCCACGTGCTAAATATTTGATATCTAGCTATGGAAATAATACAAAACATACTATGGACTATACTTTAGGCAATGAATTCAGTCTCACTGAATTTGGATCGTCTATGAATTATTTATGACTATTTTACCTAGAACACCTGTTTGAGAATAGATTCAGAACTAGCCAAAAACCCTATTTTCCATAGAGTACCTAGATACTGAAATTTTTACCACAGATACCTTCACATGTCTTCGCAACCTCCTCCAAGTTTCTCTATCAGAATTATTATAGAAAAAACGTTATAGAGAAAATGGTAAGATGACATATAAATAACATACCTTAGAACACATCCTCGTAAGACTTCATCCTCCCTTGGAATTTCTCCCTTATTCACTTCATATTCCCTCTGAAATTTTGCTCATATCTCCTTGGTCACCTTAGAAAAAAATCACTTTCTCACTTAGAAATATATTCAATAAGCTTGTGTGTACAAATGAGATGCTCTTGATGTGTATTTAATTTTCCAAGTGATTTATTTTCCTAACTTTAGGGCCAACTTGTAACTTCTTGTTTACAACTATTTTACCCTTTTCCCTCATTTTGGGTTCAACTAATAACTTCTTTTTGAAACCATTTATGGGCTTCTTAACCATACTTCGGGGCTTCCATATTTAAGAAGGCATATCTCCTCAACCATGAGGAACTACATGGTGTACCACCTATCACTATAAATAGCATGGTGAGAACTATCCATCCATGAGTGACTTACCTTCATTTACTCCATCCTTCATGACCTAATTCCATGATCAACTATGGGATCCTTAACCGTACTTAGGGGTTTTGTGTATACTTCTTCAAAGCGTCTTCCCATGAGGGCCATGCTTAGAGATACACCATAAGGGGACCACTTAGGATACTTCCAAATGCATCCATCACATCTGTTGATATCAACCACTCAAAAATGACAACTAACTCACCATCAATATCAACCACATCTCTAGGGATTCCATAATTCTCCAAGTGTTGACATCAATCTCCAAGGGTTGACCTCAATGAAAACAAATGGTCCAAATCAACCATCCAACAATATCTCCCTTTGGCATTGATAGCAGCACCAATATTGATGGCAACATTGATGCCCCCCCTATGGCTATTGTTGCTCATTAATGTTTCTCAGTCTCCCCCTTTGAAATCAATGCAAAAGGGTCTATGTCATTGGGTTTTATCCCCCTATCTTCATGCATATGTTCTTTCTCTCTATTTTCATGACATTTTTATTTCTCTTCTCTTTTGTCATCATGGGAGAAAGGATAACTCCCCCTGTCGGTATGTCTCCCCCCTATATGTGTGTTATTGATATTCCTTTCTGGATATTTCTCTGATGATTTCTCTTCCCTTGACTTCTCAACAATATGTCATGTAGATAAATGTAGGATTACCTGTAAGTGTTTCCTTTCTTCTCTTCCAATGCTTGCTAATTTTCCATTGGTTCTTCCTCTTGTAATTCACTAACATATATAAAAATCATTCATTACTTGATTTCTTTAGATGTTCACTTGACCATACTTGTTCAATAATTTTTTTCAGACGATATAACTTCCACTGACGATTCCAATTGTCAATCCATTGTTATGCATCTTCTCTGACCCATGTCTTTTGTACCTTCTAAGCATATCATGGATCCATCTTTGTCCATATGTCACAAACTGTCCATAACTCTTCTACTCCACTGTCCACAATGTTGACCCATCTAAATATGTCTCTGAAAATGATTATCATTGTTTGAAGGATGGTTCTTTGATTTTTATACCCGCTGCATAGAATCCCCTTGTTCAAAATTCATAATTTTGGGAGTCTCCAAGCCGAGTGGCTTAGAACGATACTTGTTCTGATGCAGAGTAATATTCTTCTTTGTCTATGAATACATCTTCCTTTTCATCCTCTTTATGAATTGTGTCATCATCCTAAGTTTTGACGTCTTCTTTGTCATCCTCTGCCATAATTATGACCCTTTTTCATTGCCTGTAAATTCATTATGATCTTGTGCTACTAGAAATCCTATAAGTACGTTTCCTTGGACCTATTCTTCATTTACCCGATCTTCTTGTTTTTCATTTCTTCTCCAAGCCCTCTTGTATCTTTCATCATTATTTTCTTTCATGGGATGCTTTATCACACTTCTACAATTCTGAGCTATGTGTCCATAGTTGTGTAATTTGTAACATTCAATATTATGTGAAGCCACATAAGAATTTATTTCCCTATCATTTCTTTCATAAGCCCTGTAATCTACAACTTTATGTCCAAAGTTAGTACAATTAAAACAATGACCATAGAATAAATTTGCATGCATGGGAGTGAATGATCTTCTTTTTGGTGTAGTCCTTATGAAATCTTGTCTCATCTTATCAAAGTCTTCTCTTTGGTTGTTTCTTTCACAATGATTGAAGCTTCTATGGTGCCTAAATGTAGAAGGTATTATCTATTCATTCCTTTCTAATTCTTTTTTACCGTGATTCCTTCCTTTTATAACTTTTTCATAACTCCTTTGTTCTATTTATTTCATCATATAGCTTGAACCTTCCTCAAAATGAACTTTCTTTTATACTAGTCCATATTTTCCATTGTATGGCCTTTGACTGTTGAGAATGTTTTCTAAGACTTGAGAACTTTTCAAGTTCTTGCTATCCTTGTTGACTTCAACTCTCAATGTCATGATTTCCTTTTCAAGCTTATCACACTCATTTTCTTTCTTTATCATCTGGATATGCATTACTTCTTCCTTTCTCTTTTGTTCTTCAAGTTGTATTTTCAAATAGATGTTTTCTTCT